>PVKC010010943.1:0-25202 GCA_004027635.1 Crocidura indochinensis
GTTTTTGGGCCACACCCAGTGATGCTCAGGGGTTATTCCTGGCTATGTGCTCAGAAGTCACTCCTGGCTTGGGGGACCATATGGGAAACCGGGGGATCGAACTGCGGTCCATCCTAGGCTAGTGCAGGCAAGGCAGGCACCTTACCTCCAGCGCCACAGCCCGGTCCCTATACATCTTTAATTTACCACACTGCACTCACAAATAATACCATATTTAATATTAAGCCTGAAACTCCAGATTTATATAATATCCTCCTGCCATTTATGTTCTTGTTATTATACATTTTAGTTTTACATATATAAAACCCATTTTGTATTGTTAATGCTTTAGTTTAAGCATCAAAGTATACATCAAAGAAATGACAAAAATGAGAACATTTATTTATTTCATCCCATAAATATTTCTGATTTTCTAATATATGGAAAGTGTTTTCCTTCAAATTGAAACATTTTATGAATATTTCTTATAGAATAATCATTATGGAAACAGATGATTTCAGTTTGTGTTTCTCAGAAAATGTTTTAGTTTAACCCTCATTTAAAAAAATTAACCTTATTCCCAGCAGAAAAAAGGCCTGATTCCTCCACCAAGCTCCAAAAGAAAATAATGGCTGCTGATACTTCCCAGATAGCTGACACCTCTGCGGGACTCTCAAAGGGGTGTGTGCAGATTCCTCTTTCTGCATAAACGATAACAGTCCAATACTATCTCATATAATCCAATGCTATCCCCTATAACCTCCAACAGAAATGATTCAGATCCATAACTTAAATTTATCAAATTCCCAGGTACCAAATTTGTTTTCAGATCTATAAATCCTAGACTGTATGCTGGCTGTGTGCAACACCTCAATATTTTATAGTAGTGTCAGTCCAATAGTAAGTATCACAGGATATCTGATGGGAAAATTATTTAGAAATCTACCAAGTTCAATGAGCCTAAACAGTAACAAAGAAGGCTCAATTACCATCACCAATCGTTAGGTACAAATTTTAATAACATCACAGGAAATTTTAACCATTTCAAATTGACCCTTGTTGGTCTAAATTTTGATAATTCCATTTGCTTTTGTGTTGTAACAAGCAATATGAAGTAAATTCATTTGTGCCTGCATGAAGGCAGACTTTGGTGACACTGGTGAAGGGAAGGTCACACTAGTGGTGGTATTAGGTGTTTGAATGCCTGAAATGATTGTACTATGGACAATTTGGTAAGTCATGGTGTTATAATAAAAATTGGAACAGGGACTAACCTCTTTTTTATTTGGATTCACAAATACTATATTGATGAAACTTGTTATGATGATGAAAATGGATTAAAACTATTAAAATAAAAAATAAACTTTTAATACTTGCATTTGTAGTATTTTACTACAATGGAATGATACAGAGAAGATCAATATGACTCCTATGCCAGGATGACACACATTCGTGAAGTGTTCCATATTTTAAAAAGTAAACTTTTGATTTCATAATATGTTAAAATAATTACAAGGTTCATTTTTAAACTCACAGGAACTTCCAAGGAACTCACAATTTTCTCTATTAATAATGGCTCACTATTCTGTGGTCCATTTGTCAAAGCTAAGAAATCAACATTGGAACATTTCCATTAACTAAACTCCATAATTTTTTTCCCATGAATGACCTCTTTCTATTCCAGGATCCTTTCCAGATTCCTTAGTATTCTTAGTCTCCTCTAAGGCATGATAGCTTCCCAGTCATTCTTGGATTCTCTTGATCTTACCTAGTTTGAAGAGCTCAGGTTGGGTATTTTGTACAGTATTCTTCAACTTAGATTTTTCAAACATTTTTATCAGAACTAGACAGGTGTTATGGGCTTGGAGAGAGAACAATTTTCCATCACCTTTATCAGGATGATGTACATATTTGTGGCAATGGCAATGTTAGTCTTGATTAATTGGTAAAGATGGGATTTGCAGGTTTCTTGGTTAGAGATGAGTCACCAAGTCATAGGAAGAAAGAATTAAATTTATCTGCTCAAGTGAGGCGATTCAGTCCCCAGTACTCCATATGGTACCCCAAACTCCACCAGGAATGATCTCTAAGTGCAGAGCCAGGACTAAGTCAGGAGGATTGGTTTGTATGGGACCCATCCAAAAACAAAACACTGCCCAAAAAGCGAAGAAAGAAAAATGGGAAAGCTTTGAAATGGACTTGATTTTTGAGGTTCCGATCTTCTGGCTCATTTCCTTGTCTAGTTCTCATTCTTGGATCTCTTGGTATTTGTTAACTCTGTAAGTTTAGCTTTCATCTCCTATTACTGCATCAGCAGTCTGTGGGATTAAAACTCAGTAAGGGTTCTGGCTGTGTCTTTTCACTCTTGCCCTGAAGATCCTGTTAAGTCCCTAGTTCATCTTCCATCAGATCCAGCTAAGACCATTCCCAAAGCAACAGGTTTTGTTCTCTCTCTAATCTTGATTAGAGTCTTTGCCCCCAGCTGTGACCTTTCTATTGCTGCTGTACAAACCCAAAAGCTTAATGGTAGAAAAAAATGGGAAATCCGATCTTTTTTTTTAAAATGTCCTTAATTATTTTAGCTTTACAACTTTATCCTTGAATTGCAGAAGCATGAAGACTGTCTCTGAAGGCCCCCCAGAAGCCTCTGTTCAAGGCTGTGGGTACTGTCTCTTGTGAACGGTCCATATTCAGTTTTTTTTCTTTCTCCAGGAATTATTTTAACCAATTCCACAGCTTCCAGCTGCTTCATCTTGAGAGCAGAGTGCTACACTAATAGCAGGCAGTCCTCCCAGAGCAATTTATGGCTTCACAGCTCTGAAAATTACAGTCATTTACAGTCTTCTCCATTAGTGCCCTGACCCCATCCAGTTCCGTCTGCATGTTTTTGGTTCCTGATATCGAAAGTTTCTTTTGCTTTTCTACCTGCTATCTCCAAGATGAAAATGTTCCCTTTCCATTTCCTGGGGGCCTTTTCATCTTAGTCCTACTCAGTATTCAAAATATAGGGTAATCTTTGCTGGGTTTTGTTGTTGTTGCTACTGTTGTTGTGTTCACTAATTTTTCTATTACAAGCCTGTGATTTTTCTGGAGTTAGTTCTCTGAAAATGTGGCATTAAAATATTCTTATTTTGCCTGATGTCTTAGTACTCAAACTTATCCTGTCTGTCTTCCTTCTATGAGATGAGTAATCTTGCTTAAAATTTCTCCCACTAGAAGAAATTAACAGACAATTTCTCAAAGAAGAAATACAAATGGCAAAAAGGCACATGAAAAATGTTCCACATCACTAACCATCAGGGAAATGTAAATCAAAACAACATTGAGGTAACATTCCGTGCCACAGAGACTGGCACACATCGAGAAGAAGAACAGTCAGTGTTGGCAGGGATATGGAGAGAAAGCAACTCTCATTCACTGCTGGTGGGAATGCCGTCTAGTCCAGCCTTTATGGAAAACAATATGGAGATTCCTCAAAAACCTGGAAATTGAGCTCCCATATGATCCAGCTATACCACTCCTAGGGATATACCCTTGGAACACAAAAATACAATACAAAAATACCTTCCTCAGACCTACATTTATTTCAGCACTATTACAATAGCCAGACTCTGGAAACAATCAAGATGCTCTTCAACAGATGAATGGCTAAAGAAACGGTGGTACATTAACACAATGAATATTATGCAGTGATCAGGAGAGATGAAGTAATGAAATTTTCCTATACATGGATGCACATGGAAACTATATGCTGAGTGAAATAAGTCATAGTTAGAGAGATAAACACAGAATAATGTCATTCATCTATGGGTTTTAAGAAAAATAAAAGACATTATTGTAATAATGCCCAGAGACAATAAAGATGAGGGCTAGAAGGACCAGCTCATGATATGAAGCTCACCACAAAGAGTGGTGAATGCAGTTAGAGAAATAACTACACTAACAACTATCATGACAATGTTAATGAATGAGAGAAGTAGAATGCCAGTCTCAAATACAGACAGGGGTGGGGAAGGAGGGAGATGGGGGGCATTGGTAGTGGGAATATTGCACTGGTGAAGGGGGTTTTCTGTTTATAATTGAAACCCAACTACAATCATGTTTGTAATCATGGCGATTAAATAAAGATATTATATAAAATTTTATCCCACTGTTAGTCTACTGTCAATACCCAGATGTGGCCTCTTATGACTTCCTTTATGCTATATTCACATTTCTCCACTGGTGTTGGCTGGTTCTGAGGTTCGGGGGAACCCTGCTTCTTGGCACCCTTCTACTAAGCTGCTTCAATAGGCAAGCCAAGCATCCTTTTGTAGGGTTGTGCTCTGACTCCAGTGTGCCTGGCTGTTGTTTCAAGGACCCTTGAAACAGATTGCTGTGCTCCATCTTCAGATCTGCTCATTCGATTCAGGGTGGTTGATCATTTGCATTCTACCAAATTTCAGATGATGGTCATGCTGTGGCTTAGGCAACCCCACCTTGAGAAACACTGCTTTAGTTAGTGTCAGTAATCCAAGTCCTCTTGGAGAGGTATTCTGCAGCTCCCATTCTTCATTTCTTTGGTTACTACATATATGAGTTCCACATCTCTTCTTGCCTTAGTTTCCTCAAGTGTCCTCTATTCAAGGTGAGTCTTTTGGCCTATGTTGGTTCTTCCTTTTTTGTAAAGTCCTATCTCTGTGCTCAAGGTTTCAAATGCTGTGGTTTAAGTGTGATCTACCTTCCAGGAAGGTATCCAGACCAACTTTTACCAAGTCCTAACTCTGACCTCTGGGTCCTACCCTGCTAACTCCTCCACCATTGCTTTTCTTTGAAACTAGTCTCTTACTATCTGTGGATTTTAAGTTCACTAGCTCTTTCCCATTCTTAAACTAGCCACCTCAAGTAATTCTCCTAGGAACCAAGAAGAAAGTTCCCTGAATACTTTTATGAGTATTTCTTTTATCTATGACTTTAACTGCACATTTCAATAGTATCTTGTCCCATAGAGGCCAGGAGAAAGTACACTAATTTCTTCTCCCAAGCAATTTCCATCTTCCCTTCTATTTAATTTCCTGAGTGTCTGACCACCTAGCTTAACCTAGAAACAATGAAAATAGATTTGTCCTTCCCATCTTTATTTTTCAAAGCGGTTAAGTCTGCATTTGCCCTTTCAGTACATTTCTTTTATGTAGTCTCGTCTGGTTTCTAAGATTTCAACCATCCTAAGTAGAGCCTTCCCCTTCATTCTCCCTTAAGCCCCTGTTATTTTCCTATTTGCCATTTCTAAGCAAAGATCGTCTCCAGGGCAACGGTCCTCAGCTCCTGCCCCCCTCAGCGAAGGCCCGTCCATTCTCAAAGTGCAAATTGGATTTCTAGAAACTAATGTTCCAGGTGCAGGCTGACTGGGGTGGTCGGATTTTTTTTTTTTTTTTTTTTGCTTTTTAATCCTTTTCTTTCCACCAACTCACCACCGTTATCCAGCCATTGGTTTTACAATTATTTATTTTTTTCATCCACTTCAGGCCAAAAATCTATATTTTCCATTTAATTCTCCCATTTTACTTCACCCCTCCTGTCCTGGTCATCTGAAAACCTACCATAATATCAACAGGTATTGATGAAGGTTCAGAAAGTTCCCACCTAGGGGGGGAACAGAGCAGTAGTGTCCTTGTCTGTCTTGCAGACACTCTAGAGGTGTCATACTGATGGCCATGAGCAAGTCTTTTTCAAAAATTGAGATCTAATTGACATATTGCCTGAGGATAGGCACCCTGCCGGGATATTGGATCTATTTATATATTGCATGACAGTGACTACGGTAGTATGAGCTAACCCCTCTGTGCTTAAACAAAATCTTGCTGGGGTCATTTTTATGTTATTCGAGAAAGCATGAAAGGCGGGACCCATTCTTGTCCTTTACTGATTCCTAGGTCCTTACATGATGCAACCTATGATATAGGCTCCCCCCCCCATCTTGTTATTAATAGGAAAAAATATAATGAGATCGGGTGCCAGCTAATAGACCTTGTCTAGGAAAGGGCTGCCATGCTCATGCTGTTCTCACTTTTATGGTGTTAAGATGTCTTTTTTAATTTTTATGATTCTTTGTTGATCACCTATATTTTACTAAACCTGTGAACTTAAAAGCCCGGCTCTCACCCATCCTGAAGCTAAAAGCTGGCTCACTAAGTGCTTGTTCTTTGGAAATGAACTTCGTCTGACCCCCAAAATGAATCTGCCTCTCCAAGAACACTCATGTCTTCCCATTCCAAGGGACACTGCCTGAGACCCCAAGCCAGGGCAGGCTCCAATACTTTCCATATGAGATGTTACCCAGGACTGCAGCTGCTCTTTGGAGTTGGTGAGAACAGCTTCAAGCCTCAGTCCCTAATGCATAGACTTTACATCCATCTTGCCAACTTTCCAGATGTTAGCATTGACCTCAAACTCCCAATCTTTCCATTCTGGATCCTTCTTCTGGCCAAGGTTTGGACCTGTAAAAAATACCAAGCACACCCCCTTATCCTCAGTCCTTATTCCTTTAAGAAATGTTCCTCAGAACTTTCTACAAAAACATTTAGAATGGTCAAGAATGTTGAATTCACATGAAAGAAGGAGTAAGTGGCAACTGAAAAGGTCATTACCAGCACGGTATTTGCATTTTATCTTTAAAATATGTGGTACTATGCTTCATAATGTATTTTTCTCAGATGAATGTAAAAAGGGGTTTAAAGTGATTTTCCATCTGATGAGATTATCTTGCTATTTCGAAAGAGTAATCTCTTTATCCTAGTCCAGGTGATGACAAAGTGACCCCAGGAGGGTTCCAGCCATTCCCAGGCCTGAGAATAATTTCATGATAACCCCACCACTTGAGTTGAAAAAAACCCTTTATTACTCCTTGTATGACATTCCTCCCAAGGAACTCACCAACTCCCTCCAAGACCAATCTCATCTCTTTCTACAAATTGCCTTCTGTTGTGGTAAGAGGAGTGTCCTGGAAATACAATGACATTTCCCCAAATTCCTCCCTCGAATCCACCCTGGAAAATGCTGGCTTGTGGTGGGGTGTTAGCTTGAACAAAGATCGTAGACTGAGTGACATAAGCAATGTATATTCTTTAGATCTCTGGAGTCTGAGAAGTCCAATAACTCAGGGACAGATATATGAAATGTCTAGTGATTCCTGTGTTAAGTTTGGAGACTTCTCCCTTCTGACATCCCCTCCTGAGGTGGACAGCAAGTGAGCTCCAGTTTTTCTTCTGCTCATGTGTATACCAGCCCCATTAAAGACTGCACCCCTGAACTCATCTAAAACTAATTCCTCCCCAAAGCTACATTCTAATATCCTCACACTGCAGAGAATGGCTTCAGCATATGAATATTGGATGACAGCTTCCTTTACTCATGTCAGATTCTCTCTTTGATTTCTCTTCTTGGGAAGCTTTCTTCAGTGTAGGGCTGAGGTCACCCTGCCTGACTCTGGACCTGGTCTAGGGACCTAGGCCTGGCCAGCAGAGTTCCAGTGCACAAGGAATGAAGAGTGTCCCAGTTTTGAGTCATCTAGATCTGGTCCAGGATTTTTTTTTCCAATGGATCTTTTCCTCTGGGATTGCTGAGCTAGTAGGCTACTTAATCATCACCACAGGAAAAGACACAGTATAAGAAGCAAGCTAGCAGAGGAAGAAAGGGCCAATGTGGAATGGAATAACATGAGGGAAGGCTCATTCTCACAGATTCACTGGAGCACCTGGATTCAGCCCCAAATCACAGGCACCTTCTTTTCCTCCCTCCCTCCCTTCTTCCCTTCCTCCCTCCCCCTCCCTCCCTTCCTTCCTTCTTTCCTCCCTCCCTCCCTCCTTTCCTTCTATTCCTTCTGTCCTTCCTTCTTTCCTCTCTCCCTCCCTCCCTTCCTCCTTTCCTTCTATTCCTTCCTTCCTTCCTTCCTTCCTTCCTTCCTTCCTTCCTTCCTTCCTACCTTCCCCACTCCTTCCCTCTCTCCTTCCTCCCTCTCTCCCTCCCCACCTCCTTCCTTCCTCCCTTCCTAAATTTGAAACCAAATTTATCATTTTTATGTCCTATTTAAAAAATCATTTTTGTTGTTTCTAATTTAATTTTTAAATTTTATCTGAGGTATTGTGTTTTACAGTACTGTTTATGATAGGGCTTGAATCATATGATACCATATATTTTATGATAAAATACACATACACTAGCTGAGAAATGTTTGTTAAACCAAAGGCAACTGAGTTTTTGCCAAATATATTACAGAATTCTTAAAATTTTTGGATCTGTGATTCACTTGAAAATGTTTTTATGTATCCCATAATTCATAATTTTAGATGTTGCTGTAAATAGAGGTCCTAAACTTATTTGGCCACCTTTCGTTAGGAAGAAAAATTCACTCAGTGCCTTTTGAAAATCTGCTATTTTCCAACGAACAAAAAGAAAGTACACCCCTTTCTTTCATGGCTCTGAGGGCTACTATAACCCCTGGGATCATTCTAGTGCCCCCTAGGGGGAGAAAGTGTTGCCCACTTTGGGAAACACTCGAAAAGGGGATTTGTTCAAAAATTCAATTTCTAATTGTTACTTGTTAGTAAATAGACATACAATTGAATTTGTATACGACTGTCATCATCTACATTCTAACCAAACTAACTTCTTGGTACTGGCAGTAGGTGTGTGTGTGTGTGTGTGTGTGTGTGTGTGTGTGTGTGTGTGTGTGTGTGTGTGTGTGTTACACTCCCAGTGATCTTTGACCAATCAGGGCAAGAACCTGACGATATGGTGTTGTTGAGGCCCTGAGTGCCTAGGATCTCTAGGGCCACATCCAACTGAGCCAGGGGACCTCTAGAGCTGATGAGTGGAAAGTAGTCTGCATTGCTGTTTGCAGTGCTGGGGATCAAACCAGGTCAGATGTAGGCAAAGCATAAACCCTGATCCCTATGCTATCTCTTGGGTCTTACAAATTCTTTAGGATTTCCAGTAGTGGAATATAAAGTGAAACATTTTGTTTTCCTTTTCAACATACATGACGTTTTTTCTTTATTATTATTATTATTTTGCATTATGTCACTAGTGAGGTCCTACAATACTGGAATAGAATAGGAATTTTTGTCCTTTCTCCTGTGATTTGAGGGAAGAAAACATAGAAGAATGCTAATTGAAGTGTTTTTATAGATGTCCTTATTTGTAGTTGAGAAAATTACCTTCTTTTCCTAGCTTACCAACAGTTCTTTTAGTTTTTGTTTTGGGGAACATGCCAGAAGTACTTATTCATGGTTTGCACTCAGGAATTTCTTTTTGTGGACTTGGGGAATCATATGTGATACCAGGGAGCAAAACCCAGGTCAAGTTGCATGTAAGGTAATATCCTTACCCACTGTTTTATCTCTCCAGCCCTAGTGAAAGGTATTATTTTGTCTGTTTGTCTTTAAGAAATTAAAAAGGGAGACTGACTTTGTCAAATGCTTGCTGCATCTATTGAGACGGGTTTTCTTTTTTAGCTTGGCAATCTGATTAGCTACATCAATTATTTTAACGTTAAGACAATTTCACATTGCTAGGATGAACTCCATTTAATTATGATTTGTTATTCATTTTTTAATTGTTAGATTCAACTTGTTAAACATTTATTAGGGACTTCTGCATCTGTGGTCCTAAAAATATTGGTATATATTGTTCTCTTCCTGAAAAAACTTGACTGGCTTTTGGAAATAGAATTATGCTGTCCTCATAAAATGAATTAGGAAGCATATTCTCCTCTTCTATTTCTAAAGTTTGCTTTTTTGTTTTTGTTTTTGTGTCACACCTGGCAGTGCTCAGGGATTACTTCTGGCTCTACACTCAGAAATTGTTCCTGGCAGGCTCAGGGGACCATATGGAATGCTGGGATTTGAACCACCATCTGTCTGCATACAAGGCAAGCGCCCTACCTCCATGCTATTTCTCTGGCCCCCTAAAATTTGTTTTGTTTGGGAGTCACAGTCAATGATATTTAGGTGCTATCCCTAAGCTAGTAGTTAGGGATTGTTCCTGGGGACCAAGTGCCAGGAACTAAATGCGAGACTTCTATGCAAGGTCTCTCTGTATAGTCACAGAGCATGTATTCTAGCCCATTAAGTTTACTTTCTGGATCATATTTCTAGAAATTTTGAACAACATTGGAATTATTCCTTCCTAAAATGTTTGGATGACTTCTAGTGAAGTTACCTAGTGAGAAAGCTTTTGAGTTTGTTGTAGGAAATAGGGAGCAGAGCTGTGTTCAGGGCTTACTCCTTGCTCTGGCTCTATGCTCAAGGGTCATTTCTGATGGGGATCTGGGGACCATAGATAGTACTGAAGTTTGAACTGGGATGTTCTATACACAAGATAGATGGTTTAACCCTGTGTTGTAACTCTAGTCCCTGTGGCAGGACTTTTCACCATAAGTCTAAATTATTTCATAGAGGATATTCCAACTTATATCCTACTTATTGTTAACATAGTTTATGTTTTACATGGAATTTGTATACTTCATTGAAGTTTTTAGATTGATGGCATAACTTATCAATAGTCTTCTCTTTTCAGTCTTTTAATGTCCAGGTTATTGTTGTCTCTTTTCCCTAAACTCCAATCTCCAATATTATTTGTTTTGTCTTATTTTTCCTGTAGTTAATGTGACTAGAAATTTATTAATTTTATTGATCTTTTCAAAGTATAAACTAATTTTCATTGATATTTACCTACTGTGTTTCTGTTTTCTATCGTGTTAGTTCTATGCCTCATTATTTTTGTATTGGGTTTTTTTTATCTTATAGTTTACGGTGAAAGATTGGATTTTGGGGCCGGGCGGTGGCACTGGAGATAAGGTGCCTGCCTTGTCTGCGCTAACCTACGACGGACGGCGGTTCGATCCCCCAGTTCCCCATATGGTCCCCCGTGCCTGCCAGGAGCAATTTCTGAGTGCATAGCCAGGAGTAACCCCTGAGCGTCACCGGGTGTGGCCCAAAAACCAAAAAAAAAAAAAAAAAAAAGAAAGATTGAATTTTAAAAATTTAAGACAATTTTACTTGTTGGATATAGTAATATATTGTGCTACATTTCCTTCTTAGTGGCTGTATCCCACACATTTTGATATGCTGTATTTTTATTTCTATTAAGCTCAAATATTGAATAATTTCTCTTGTGATGTATTATTTCACCCATGGACATAATAGAAATGTGTTGTTTAATTTCCAAACATTTGGGGATTTTCATATATTTTTTGTAACTGATTTATCTTTGAATTCCATTATGGTTAGAGAACAAAGACCATATGAATTCAAGCCTTTTAAATTTATTTCGTTATGGTCTAAATATGAGCTATCTTGGTAAATGGTTCATCTTCAATTAAAAATACTTCAAGCTTTACTATGTTGCACAGAATTTTAACTGGAAATTAGTTCAATTTGATCAGTAGTGGCTGGTTGAGTGTCTGATATTTTGATTTTGACATCTATTTCCCTATATATTACTTAATAAGAGGTATGAAACTTTCCAGTTATAATTGTGAATTTTATCAAGCTTTGCATCTAGCTTGATTTTCTATAATCATATCCAGATACACATAGGACTTTGGGGGTGATGGTGACGAATAAAGCCCTTTTCCTTTATATAATTTTTAATAAAGTCTGGGCCAGAGCAATAGCACAGTGGTAGGGCATTTGCCTTGCATGCAGCCGACCCAGGATAGACCTGGGTTCGATCCCCCCAGTGTCCCATATGGGTCACCAAGCCAGGAGTGTTTTCTGAGTGCATAGTCAGGAGTAACCCCTGAGTATCACCAGGTATGGCTCAAAAACCAAAACAAAATTTTTAATAAAGTAATAACAGTCTTTACTTGGAAATTCTGAAGAGGGGGAGGGAGCGGAGGAGGAAGAGGATTAGGAGGAGAAGGAAGAAGAATAACATAAACGTTTGAGGGAGAACAAGGGCTTCTCTAAAGGTGGAGAGCACCATGTACACATCCCCGTATGAAAGTAGGAAAGTCTACATTTCAAGAAGGGAGATGGCAGATACATGTGCATATAAGAACTGTGTGCATGGTAGGCAGCACACATGTGTACAGTACCAACACATGGATGGGCCCAGGGAGCACATGGGCCTGAAATTCTTTAAATATTCCTTGTTCCAAAATCTTTTAGGCAAGAGCTGAATTAACCGCTGGGTTAAAATACATCTAAGTTTGATCTCTGATATCCTATGGCCTCCTACATATTACTGGGTGAGGCTCTGGAGATCTCTGAGCATCACTGGGTGATTCTAGTGGTTCCTGGTTCCACAGGACCCAAGCGGCACCGCATCTGCAGGTGTTAGCATTGAACTGCCAACCTAATATGTTGAGTATCTCAGTGAGTAGTTTGTGGGCCCCCTGAGTAATATCTGGGAGTCCCCAAACCAAAAAAATCTTTTAGATGCTTGCTGAATATATGGCATAGATATTGTACTTATAAGATATGAACCAACTCAATGTTTTTCAACTAATGTTTTCTTGTTATACATCTTTTATGATTTTTTAAAATAATATATTTAAGCACCATGATTATAAACATATTTGTAGTTGGGTTTCAGTTATAGACAAAAACACCCTACTTCATCAGTGCAACCTTCCCACCACCAATGACCCCTGTCTTCCTATTCTCCCACCCCCTACCTGTCTTAAACACAGGCATTCTACTTCTTTCACTTATTACCATTGCGGTGATAGTTGTTAGTATAGTTATTTCACTAAGTGCATTCACTACTCTTTGTGATACACTTCATATTGTGGGCAGGTCCTTTCAGTTTATGAGGGTTTTGAACATCACCCAGCAGTGGGGGTTGGGGGCTACTCTCAGCACTGTACTTGGGTCACTCCTGAAGGTGCTCAAGGAACCATGTGGTGCTGAGGATAAACTAGAGTGGACTGGATTCAAGGTTAGCCCTTAAATCCCTGTCCTATATTTCTTGCCTGTAGTCTACATTTTTTTCATGTTATTTATTCCTTTTATTTTTTTAATTAATGATTCTGATGCCTTATTAGGCCTCTAGGTCATCCCACATTTTTTTTTATTGGATCACACTTAGTGATATTCAAGGTTTACTCCTCATGGTGTTCAGAGGACTATATAGGATGCCAAGGATTTAACTCTGGTTAGCCTTGTGCAAGTTGAGTGTCCTACCTGCTATACTACTTCTCCAGGGTACCACTTTTTACTCTGAACTCAGAAATGACTCCTGACAGGCTCATGAAATCATATGAGATGCCAAAGATTGAACCTGGGTTGGCCATGTGCAAGGCAAATGCCCTACCTGCTGTGTTATCACTATGGTCAGAGCACCACCATTTTTTTGCCACCCTCCAGAACACCACCATTTTTAACAGCAACTTTGAGTTATAGTTTACATACCATTTATTTCACTTATTAAAAATGCAACTTAGTTGTTTTTTATTTATTGAGTTGTGTAACCATATCCAAAACAAATATTAGAATAGATTAACCACCACCCTCCCCAAGATCTATACTTCTTAGCAATCATTCTTCTTCCATCAAATTTTTACCTCAGTCCTAGGCAAAACATTAATATACTTTCTGCCTCTTTAGATTTGTCTACTTTGACTTGTTGTGTTTGGGGACCATATACTGCTAGAATCAAATCTAAGGCTCCCTTGTGCAAAGTAAGTAATCCAGTTCTTTGAGCCATTTCTCCACCTACCATTATGTTTTCAATGTTTATTCTCAGTATCATGTACAAGCATTTCAGACATTTTTGTTGTGGAACAACATTTTATTGTATATACATTCCATCTATTTTTATCCATAGTTAATATTTACTATTCAGTAGGTGGTCAATTTCATATACTTATGTGGATTTGCATTGAACATCTTTAGCATAATGTCATGTGACAGAAATAGTGAGAATGGGAAGTAGAATGGGTTCAGATTAAAAAGTTCAACTCTGGTCCAGCATCCCATATGGTCCCCAAGCCTTCCAGGAGTGATTTCTGAGTGCAGAGCCAGGACTAGACCCTGAGCACTGCCAGGTGTGGCTCCGAAATAAAAAAAATCAGCAACAACAAAAAAGTTCAACTCTCATATGAATTTCACCTTTGTAGTAGAGTCATCCTTTTTACTCTTTCCTCTCTTTCTAAGAGATGGACTAGCTAAAGAGATGTGTAAACTATGGATCTGACTTTATTCATAGCCCAGTTTTCCCAGTTTAATGTCATGTTGAATTCTTTACTGTTCTGACCAGAAGGAAAAATCTCAAACTTATCAGCCCAAATTCAATGAAAAATATTTCCAATAAGTAATTCCAATAAATAACTGAGCTGAAGAATTTCCAGCAGATGAAGGAATATGGCATCCAGGACTCCTACTAGTTTGGCCTTTATCTCCTGCCAAAAACAAGGAGATGTTTTATTTGGAAATGTTCCTTACTCTTTTTTTAAGGTAAAGTCTTACTCTTATTTGAGAACGGTAGGGTTTCTAAAAGTATCTCAATGTGAACTGTGGAAATCATGGTTTTTAACATGTAGGATGATGGGGCTGGGACAGTACCATCTGGTAGATCCTGGTCAGAATTTCTGCTGTCCCCATGGTGCCAAAGACTCTTGCTTCTACCACAGCTGGTGCTAGCATAATGAACTTGGGACTTGGGGCACCATAGAAATGAGGCTCACCATGAGAATGATGTGCAGAGCTGAATTCCCACAGAGCAAAACAAAAAAAACCAGTCCTGTCTACTGGCCCATGTGATAAACCGTAGATTATGATTTTCTATGGTGGGAAAGAAGGAAGTAGGGATCTTTGCATTCTTTTAATGGAAGAGGCTAAGGGATTTAAAGGGAAGCCTCACAATTCATCATCATTCTCACCATATGATTTTGACTCTCCTTGATCCTTCTTAAGATTTTAACAAAAGCTTTTCATTTGTTTTTGTTTTTGGGCCACACCCGGTGACGCTCAGGGATTACTCCTGGCTATTCGCTCAGAAGTCGCTCCTGGCAGGCACGGGGGACCATATGGGGAACCGGGGGATCGAACCGCGGTCCATCCTATGTTAGCGCAGGCACCTTACCTCCAGCGCCACCGCCCGGCCCCTTAACAAAAGCTTTTCAATCAGTGCCTCTTGTTTTGGGATCTTTCTTTCCTCCAGGCCTCTCCAATACAGAAAGACACCAGTATCACTTCTGCCCTCCATCAAGACCTAAAAGTCTTGATAGCTTATAGTATAATAGTGAAAAGCAAAAGCCAAAGCATCTCTGCATCTCCTTATTTACTTACCCATATCTACTGAGAGGTCATCAGGTAACCATTGAAAAAAGTATATGGATGGGGGCAGAGAGAAAGTAAGTGGGTATAGCACTTACCTTGCATGCAGTTGACCTTCAGTCAATCCCCAACCCCATGTATGGTCCCCAAGAATAGCCAAGAGTTACCCCTAGGTACAGAGTCAGGAGTAAATGCAGAACACAAGGGTATATCCCATAAACGAAATAAAAATAAGTATACAGGAGTCCTTCCTTAAAAATATACAATTTTAAATTAAAAAGAGATGGATGGAGCAATAGTGTAGAAGGTAAGTCACTTGCTGTGCATGCAGCTGGTTCAGTTTGATCTCTGACACTGAAAATGATCACCTGAGGCCCTGACAGGAGTGATCCCTCAGCACAGAACCAGGAGTAAGCCCTGAGCACCATTGGGTTCACACACACACACACACACACACACACACACACACACACACACACACACACACACACACACACACACACACACACACACAGAAATAAAATCTTCTAGACCCAATTTTGTCTTTGAAATGCCAATTTTCCATATCTTGATCTGTCTTTTATTAAAAAAATTAATTACTTTATTTAAACAGCAGTTACAACTTTTTTTTTAAATATCATTTTTATTTTATTTTGCCACTTGGGCCATACCTGGTGGTGTTCAGGAATTACTTCTGGCTCTGTACTCAGGAATTACTCTTGGTAGGTTCAGGGGATCATATGGATGCCAGGGATTGAATCTAGGTTGGCTATGTGCAAGACAAATGCCCTACCTATTGTACTACTGCTCTGCCCCTACGAGTTTTTTTTTTTTCCACAATTGTAAAGTTGTTCATGATTGAGTTTCAGTCATACAATGTACAACATCCTTCATCAGTGCACATTTCCTGCCACCAATGTCCCTAGTTTCCCTACCCACACCCTGCCTGCCTCTGGAGAAGACATTTTTCCTCTCTTGATATCTCTATCCCCATTTTTTTCACTTTAACACATGGTGGTTTGCAATATTGTTGCTGAAGGGGTATCATAGCTATCATCACTTTATCTCCTTTAGCACCCAGTTTTTTCCAGAGTGATCATTTCTAATTATCATTGTCATAGCGGTCCCTTCTCTGCTCTAACTGTACTCCCTGCTATTTGTGACAAGCTTCCTACTATGGACTTGTCCCCTTGTCTAGTATCTCTGGATATTATTACTATGCTATCTTATTTTATTTTGACCCATAAATGAGTGCAATCATTCTATGTCTATTACTCTCTCTCTTACCATAGCTTGTTCTTTCCAGGTACATCTGACATAATACAAACATATAAGTAGTCTGAAAATAGATAATGGTAGGTATATTGGTACATGGGTGCTTTTACACAAATAGTATTATAATTTGAAATATTATTTCTCCATGTACATTAAGAAGCTTGATAGGTTACATGACCTCCTCATTAATTCCCTCTTGGTAGCCATGTGTTTTTCTTTTTGTTGAGATTTCTCCCCCCCAAATTTAGCATTGTTCATCCTTGGACATATGTTAAAGAATATACAGATAAGGTAATTTTGGCAAAGTAGATTAGCAAAGTCAGACTTAATAGCTATTGCCAAAATGCACTCTGAAAGAGTTATATCTTTTTAATTCTACCAACAGTGTTCTTCTGTTTAATATTTAACTCTCTCCACCCCTTTATGTGTCTCATTAGTTATTCCCATCAGAACAGCTGCCCTCATTTCACACATCCAAAGTGAACGAGCCACAGAAAGTTTCTTTACTCTGTTTATTGAAGAATGGGAGGAACATAAATATGTTTTGCCTACATATAAAGTTAATGGTCTGTGGTAAAGAATGTAGACTTTTAAGCAACGGTCCATGTTGTTTGACTTGGGAAACACTGTGTCAGTGTGCTAGACAGCTGGCAAAGTTTTGGAGGGAAAAGGTGGGTCTTCTTGGGTAATGCTTGCAAAGTTGGACAACAACCTCCACATGGCCTAGTCCTTCTCTCTCACTCATAACACTTATTGTTAAGTCTGTACCCAAATCTCTTTTCCCTCAAGGAAGGGACTAGAGTCTGTGGGCTAGGAATGTAATTTTTCTTTCAGAAGTCTTTATTATTGGATTTAAACTTCTGGAAGCAGTGGGAGAGTGTGAGGGGGTGTGGAAATTGGATCACACCATCATAAATTTTAGCCACTTTTCTTCATTCTTCCATATTTTTAGATCAATTTCCATGAAAGTCTTCCTCTTTAGTCCTGTGGCCAAAGCTCTAGGGGCAAAAGAATGCTAGGAATTGAGGAAACTATTCTGAGAAATAGAAACTTTACCTGCCACTGAATGCTTCTTCAGAGTTTGGGTGGTATTGCTCTGATTCTGGCAACTCCTTCCTTTCTCAGTCCTGTATGGTCTGGGTGCTGTCTTGCTTTTTCTGTCCTCCCCTATTTGCTGGAAGATACTTTCCTACTGCTTCTGGAGAAACTTCCATAGATCTTTTCTCATGGTTGTATCATTCCTTTGTTACATTTCCTTGTGTTTACCACTATATTAAGGCTATTTCAGTTCTTAATAACAACAATAATAGTAATCATTACTGATACAGTTTAGCATGATGTAGTGCTTCCTATATACTAGAACCTATCTGGTCAAAATGTGATAAATATATTAATTCATCAGATCTCACTCATCTTTCATATTACAACAGTGTCTTCATCTCTGGTAACTTCTTGAATATTCCACGGTGACTTTCAATTTATATTTCTCTTCTTTAATGGGTAGGAAATTGGTGGTGGGAAATGAACACTGGTGAAGCGACGGGTGTTGAAACATTGTCTGATTGAAAATCAACCACTACCAACTTTTTAATTTTGTATCTCACAGTGATCCAATAAAAATTGAAAAAAATTCTCTTCTTCCCTTTCCCTTTTGGAGGGAAAGAAAGAGTTTGGGAAAAACCCCACTTACTTTGGTTTATAACAGATCAATCTCTTAGCACAAATATTCATAACAGTCACATAATAAGAACAGATTCCACAAAATTACAAGACTGTTTTGTCACTTAGCCAGACATCAAAGAAATTTTGTTTGCCTTCTTTACCATTTAAATGAGAACACTCTAATTCCATCCATTAGAGTAGAAAAAAAATTGTTTTTCCTTAAAAAGCTAATTAGTTTTGGAGCTGAGATAGCTCAACAGACTGGCAGGAGTATATTCTTTGCCCAGTTCAATCACTATCACTGTGAGGTCCCCTGAGAACTGCTGGGTGTGACCCCTGAGCACTTTCAGGTGTGACCCCAAAATTAAGAACAAAAATTTGTTTTATAGCACTGGGCAGCTAGCTCAAGTATAGAGCACATAGCTAATATGTGTGTGACTATAGATTTGATTCCTGGTATCATGTGGTCACCTGAGTACTGCTGTTTATAGCCTCAATAAAAATATAAATACTTTATAAGCAATATTTTAAAATGTGTGGTTTTTCAAATATTTTATTTCTACAAATCATTGTAATGAATTGATAAACAAGAGTAGATATATCTGACTTTAAATCCACAATCCATCAGCTCAGCAACCTTGATTTCCTCCTTTATCCTTCAAAGCCATAGCTTTCTCATTGGTAAAATTGGGGTAATAGAACAGTTCTTCTTTCTCAGAGCTATCACCAGAATAATAGATTCTAATGTACATAAGGCATTTAGCATAGTGTCTGGGAAGTAGTGATCAATAAATGTGTACTTTATTCATTCTTATCATAATTCTAAAATTCGGGGTTGGCACAAGGGACTCAGAAATGAATGAGATTCGGTCGCTATCCTCCAAGAGTTCGGCAATGTGGTGGGAGAGACAAGACAGATATTCAAAAGTCATCACAATGCAGTGTGATAAATGAAACTCTTGAAGTGTGTACAAAGGACAGAGATAACACAGAAAGGGGTGATTATTTTTGTTGGAAGGTTTCAGGGAAGGCGTGCAAGATGATGTGATAACTTAGCTGAGTTTTGAGGGATAAATTTTGGAGGTGACAAAAGTTGGGAAGAGCCTATTTTACAGGGAAAGAACATGAGTAAGGGCACGTGTAAGGAAATAGCATGGTGTTTAGGGGGAACTGTTGCCATTAGTAATGTTCAGAGGTGGGCAAGGTGGAAATGGCAAGAGAAATGTATCGAGGAAGGCACGAATCAGCATTTGAAATGTTTTGGTAATGCCATGTAAGTGAAGTTAGCAATGGGCAGTATGAAGTTGATTAAGAGGAAAATAGACGTGATTAGATCTGCAGTTTAGGAAAACAGAAACACTTTGGGAGACGTGTGATGACGGATCAGAAAGGTCTGATGTTGGAGTGCTGGGATTCAATTAGGAGGCAGGAGTCCAGATGAGAGGGAATGAGGCCCAAACCAGGCCAAATCCTGGTGGGAATGAATGAACGAAGGCCAGTAATCAAGACTTACCTGGGAGGTAGGAAGAAAGGCGGAGTGAAAACACAAAAGAATGAATCCCACCACAAGGTTCCCAGAAGCTTCAGCCTCTTTCCATCAGACCACGAGTGTCGACGATGAAAAAGTGGGGGAAACGGAGCAGCTGGTGAGGACACTGACCAAAGTAGGGAACCACGAAAGGAGGAGCTCAGGTGCTGGGGCCAGCTGGTGGCTTCGCAGTAGGGCGAGGACTGAACTTAAGTTGAACCTTCTTGACCTTTCTCTTACGCCTCTTGAACGAAAGCAGCAACTCTCTGGACTCCCAGTTCGGAAGACCAGGCAGAGAGACGGAGATGCGGGCGTTGGATGAGCTGAGGCCCACAGGCTAGCGCAACCAAGAAGGCGTTGGGCCAATTTGGTCCTTCGGGGAGCCTCTACCTGAGCCAAGGCGCCAACCTGCCATTTCATACCCTTTGCCATAGGTGGCGCTGACGCCCGCCAGGGAGCAGGCGGCAGCACATGCCGAGCTTCGGGGCGCGGGGCCGACCGCCGAGGTGGCGACGCTCTAGCCCGGAGCCGGGTTTTCGGTGGCTGGGCCGGGTCGTCCCTGGGGACGGGGCGGGGGGGGGGGGGCGAGGCCGGGAGCGTCCGGCCGGCCCCCGGAGGCGCATGCGCCGTCACTTCCCCCCAACATGGAGTCTTGTAGCCCTGGTCTTACCTGAGTCAGGTAAGGACGGAGGTGCGGTGGAGGCCTCCCTCCCAGCGCCTCGGAAGATGGACCCCTGTTTTGGGGGCTGCGTGGGCCACACTCCACGGCCGGGGGTGCAGCCGATGGCGCGGGCCCGGCCCTGGCCGGCGGCGGGAGGCGACGCGGCGGCGCGCTGGGCCCAGCCGGGGTTCGGGGCGGCCGCACGAGGTTCCGCCGCCACGCGAGGGCCACGTGTGCGAGGAGGCCTGGGACTCGCGAGTCGGCCGCAGAGCAGACGGCAGCTGGGTTCCTCCTGGGGGCGGCCCACCGCAGCGCAGCGCAGCGCAGCGCCCCCCTCTGCCACCCCGCGCTGCTAGGAAGGCGGCGGCGGCGGCGGCGGCGGCCACGCGGGCCTCACCCGGGCCTCACCCGGGCCTCACCCGGGCCTCACCCGGGCGCCCGGGCTCGGCGGGGCGGGGCGAGCGAAGGGAAGGGAAGGGACGGGAAGGGGCCGGTGGGGGGCCGAGAGGGGCGCCCCGAATCCCTGGAGAAGTGCAAGAGGACCGGGCCGCCGAGGAAGAGCCGATCACCTGCTTCGGGCTGGACTCCTTCCTCCACACTGGATGGAGGAGGACGCACATACGCAAAGAACATCTCCATATTTCCCCCCAATTTTTTTCTCCCCCTCTCAATTAAAACATTTTTTTTCTCTCCCCAAAATGGAAAAGTGAATTGTGTGCTATCCCCCTTTCTTCCTCAGGAGATATAGAGAATAGAGGGGGTTCCTTAGGGAGAGTGGCGGTTAAGCGAATGCGGGTGGAAAGCAAAGAGCGGCGTAAAGAAGAATGTATTTCATTTTGTTTCATTTACTTTCAGCCCTGCGACCTCAGGATCTGTATACAAGAGACACTGATGGGTGGTGGATTTGGTTATGCCAGACCCCGAGTTAGGGGCACCCGGGACAAAGCTAGAGGTGTCTGTCTAAAACGACTTTGGGGTAGTCCTTGGTACTGCTCATGAACCTAAGAGCGCTCTCCCTGAAGGTTAACTACTTTTGTTTGACCGGTAGATTATGATTCAGCTTAGTTGCTTCTCCCCTCTACCATCTTTGAACTCTCTGCAGTCGAGCTTTTTTTTCGGCCTCAAAATGAGCTTGCAGGATAGCAAGAAAGACGGAGTCACTTTTGGAATGAATATCTTGGTTAAATCTGGGTGAATGGGAAGTTGATGTGATTGTACTGATAGTTTCTTCAATTCTTCTCGCCTGCGAAGCAGCATGTGATAACAAAGAACTTAGGCTCTGGTGGATGAGGAATGAGGAAAAATTTTTGTGGATTTGATCTCTCACTAGTAAAGTCAGTTGGGTCAAGTTCCATTATCACTCCCAACCTTAGTTTAGATCAGCTGGGAAAAGACCTTAAAGCACATTTAAACACAGATCTCTCCTACCTGGGCTACCAGCTTTGAGAGCAATGAAACTTGTCCCCTTCCAAAATGGCAGATCCCCTGAGTTGCTCTTAGCCCAGCCTCCCAACTACTGAGAAATTCTTTATGTTGAATCCACATCTGTTTTTCTACAATTGCACTCTTTGGAGCCCTACAGAACAAAATGTCTAATGCTGTTTCCACAAATATTTGAGGATTGTGAACACACTTCCTTCTTCGACTCATTCCACAAGGCTTCTTTTCTTCCTACTCAACATGCTCAGTGGTTTTAAACAGGGAGGCAGTGTGGGGTAGTGGAAAGAACGCCAGTTTTGGAGCCAGACATCTATGTTCATTTCCTGGTCCCCTTCACATTCTAATACTAATGCTTGGTGCCTAAGCTGCCGTATCTTTACCTGGGGGGTGAGGGGGAGATGAAAATACTCATCTAGCTGGAGTGATTATGAGGATTAGGGCTAAATTAGGTTAGGATCCATGCAATAGTGGGAGCTTAAATATGATAGCTTTTGTACGGTCAAATAACAGAATTTCCAGGACAGTTTAGTTGTTCCCCTTTGAACAAATTCATGTTTGTCTGTGTCTGTGTCTTTCTGTCAGCCACCGAGGACAATCACAAACTCTCTGTGAGGTCTAACTAGCAGAATAGAGCAGGATTAGTGAATTCTGGGGACTTCTCTCATTTCACTATGTAGCGGTTGTAGCTTTTGGGAATCCTATCACACGGACTCGGTGGCAGCTCAGACCTACAGTGTCTTTATCTTGAGCAGGCTCCCATCTTTAACTTCTTGCAATCAATTTGCATTGATCCTTATGGTGCATGGATGGAGCTTTTTCCTATTCTGCCCTATTGTCTCCGTATATACATGTATGTGACTTTGGGGGTCTTAAACTGCCATTTCAAAAACAGGATGATTGCAGCCGGGCTTATCAGCCTTGCGGATTTCATTTCACTGTGATACCTCTCAGCTAATCAGTGCAGAGCTTTCTACATGCATGTTTGCACAAATCCGAGGACTTATGCTGGAGCCACTGTCTTATAATTGGAATGTGGCAGGATTGTCTGAAAAGCTTCGGGGGAGGGAAGCCTGCTGCCTCAAGTACGGGTTCAGAGTGGAGGTCTGTGTCCGGGACGGAAATAGGGTACTGAGTGCAAGCCAACGGCTGCTGCAAGATTTATGTCTGGTGGCATGTTTTCTCAGGCGCCCCAAGTGTTTTCTACTCTGGGCCAGATTCTCTGGTAGAGGAAGCTGCTACAAGAAGACAGGCACCGTTAGAAAAATCCTTAACTTTTCGGTTCCTGAGACCTTTGCCACTTGCGTTTTCGTTCGGGGCTTTTTTGGGAAGCAAATTACCTTGGCCAGGCACATTTCTCACTGCATTTCCTTCCTTTCTCACACTTGAGACTCTCCTCCGAAGGAACCTCCGTCCCCAGCCGGTGCTCCATCTCGGCTTTACTGTGAGATGTCTGTGGCAGGACAGTTTTCCTTAATCTGGCTCTTCAGGGTGTGTGTGTGTGGGGTCTTCACTTGAGTGGGATTTTCTCATAATTCCTCTGGTCTCCGTGAACCTGCCACACCACAGTCGTCCCTTCCACGTGAGCAGACATGTTTATGGCTCTCAGAATTAGATCCTCAGAATATCTTTGTGCATACTCTGTCCGCTCAATGTAAAATTGCCTTTATCTGTGACATCGACTCCTGGCCTGGTGAGAAGGAAAGTGTGGAATTGTTTGGGTGGGACTTAAGAGTCCCATGGACAAAAAAGGCAAAACCACCTCAACCCATAGAGGCTTGTTCAATGTGGTCTCGAGTGGAAATGGAGGCAGCTTTTCCTCGGTATAAAGGACCTGTTTCAATTTTGCCCCCAAATGTAGTCTCTAAAAGGAGGCGTGTTATGATAGATAATCCCACCATTAATGAAGTGAATGCGATTAAAATTGGTCAAGTAACCATCCGGGTCATAAGAATATAATCTCTCTCTCTCTCTCTCTCTCTCTCTCTCTCTCTCTCTCTCTCTCTCTCCTCTCCCTCTCTCTTTCTCTCATCCTGAGATTCCATGCTTCTTGAGATAAAACGATCCTTTTAGCCTCCCCTTACCATTTTTTAATCTTGTGACCTGTTCGCACTGAGGACCAATGGACTTGCAGTTGCCACCAAGGTAGTGCGGTCCTGCACCTCCAGTGCTTGGCGATTGCCTTCACAATCGCTTTAGGTTGGAATGCTCTTTGTCTCCTGGTAAATGTCTATTCATCATTCAAGACAGCCCTTCCCCCTCCCCTTAATTACTTCCTCCCCTGTGCGCCCTCAAATTCTTGCACTTATTCATGCACTATTTATTAGGGGCCTGCATTGTGGCTGGCACCGTGGCGGGCTCTGGGGACACAAAAAGGTGAATAATACTTGGGCTCAGCCTTTGTGGGGCCTTACACATTTAGGGGGAGGAGGGAAGGCAACCTGTCACAAAATGTCGCCAAATGAAAAGGGGGTATTGAAATTGCAGCATCAGTTCTGTAGCGTGTGCTTTCCTCACCCGTTGGTTAGCATCTTGCTCCGAACTCGGGGTGGGCTCATTATTTTCATTCATTCATTCATTCATTCATTCATTCATTCATTCATTCATTCGTGTATCTGGGCCAGTTAGCAATCCGTAGATGCTAAATCTAGCGTTAGTGCATGACACGGAGACAGATGGACTCTGAGTGACACCTCCCCACCCCTACATGTACATGTTTTGACGACTTGCTGGTGGGCGGTGGTTTTTGCAGGGGGTGACCCGGTGGGCACATTGGGCGCTGCAGCGAACCCGCATCTAGCGAATTCAATTGTGCTTTCCTGCGCCCTGCGCTGTGGCCAGGCCGGGTTGCAGTGAGGTGGAAGAGAGGCCGGCAGCGCCCCTGCTGGAGAGGACCTGCGCGGTGCTTGCTGCCTGGCTCCATTGCAGCCTGCTTGCACACACTCGCCTTGCAGTTTCCAATCTATAGTTAGAAAAAATGAGCCCAAATCTCTGCGCCTTCCAAAAAAGCGCGAGAGATATGCTTCTCTTCAAGGTGTCCGGATTTTAAAATTAAAACATCCTACTTTCCCGTTCTCCTGGAGCTCATGGATTGTGATTCGGTCGCAAATACATAAGGGCCCCCAGCCTGAGTCTGGGATGATCATTCTTTTCTGGTGCAGGTCGGATCCGTGCCAAACAAGGGCTCCCTATGGCGGGGCTCAGGCGTGCGGCCCTAGTCGCGCTGCTGCAGAGGAATCGTACGCGTTGCCGTGGTGCTGGTGGCACGGGGGCATCCGTGGATACTCTCCAAAAGTTGTGCCCCTTTGCCCGCCCTGTATCGGCCCATGCATGTCGTGGACTTGCCGATGCGCTGGCCGTTCTGTATCCCTTGGTCATGCCCTTTTGTGGTTCCTTGGCG
>PVKC010010944.1:0-25204 GCA_004027635.1 Crocidura indochinensis
CCCCCAGATGTACTTCTAAAAACAACAACAACAACAACACTAAAGAAAATAAACCAACGGTATAAAAATTAAAAGTAATAGGTTTTATGAGGAATATTTTAAAGAAATTTTAGAAAAATATTTCAGTCTAGATTTATCATTTCTTAGTTATGGAAAAATCCATTATGATCATTCTGTTTATTTTAATTGTATTGCTATGATTTTAATATTGTGGTTTTTTGCTAATATATTAATTCATTGAAGATGGCATCTAAAAACTTTCTAAATGTTTTTTGTTTGTTCGCTTTTGGGTCACACCCAGAGACGCTCAGGATTACTCCTGATTATGCATTCAGAAATCTCTCCTGGCTTGGTGTACCATATGAGATGCTGGGGATCAAATTCAGGTCCATCCTAGATAGCCACATATAAGGCAATCACACTACTCCTGCACTATCGCTCGGCCCCTACTTTCTGCATTTTTATTCTTCATCTTGTGTAGTGAAAGTAGTTATGCAATGTTTCTTTCAGTGTACCATTTTTCGATTCTTGTTTAAAATTCTAACAGTAAATATGCAAATTAATTTATGACTTGTTGTTTGACACTCTGTAACTTGTCACTGCACTTAAAGATAGTATAGTATAGATTAAACATCTTGTATTTGAATCCTAATTATACTCATAAAAATAATTAAATCTTTGTGCAACTCTGCTTCCTCATGTATAACTGCTGATTAAAAATAAAAGTAATTGAATTAAGTACAATATAAAATTTAGATAATAGATAATTGCTTGTTTTGAGAGGTTCTATCACAAATTGGTAGCATCAGTTGTCGGGGGTACTTCATGAATTATACGTTGTTAATGAGTTGGTTGTTAGAGAATACATGTTATTTTCTCATTCAAATTCAGCAACTTTTCTGGAAAATGAAAAAATACTTGGGAATCATATTAACTAATCAAAATTAACCTGTATGTATTAATGTATGTCTTTATGAAATTGTATAGCAAAACTGATACAACTCAAGGATCAATGAGTTAAATATGTTTTTATTTTTAAAAGTATGCTAAATACATTTTTAAATTTTAAGCACCATGATTTACAAAGTTTTTCTTTTTCCTTTTTTTTTTATTTTTGGTCACACCTGGCAGAACTCACAGTTATTACTGGATCTTTGCTCAGAAATCACTCAAGGCAGTCACAGGGAACCATATGGGATGCCAGGAATCGAACCATCATCAATCCTGGATCTGCTGCTTGTAAGGCAAACCCCCTACTACTGTGCTATCTTTTAGGCCCCTACAAAAGTTTTTCTTAGTGAAGTTTTAGATATAAAATTTTTCAGTACCAATACTAAAAATTCCCTCATTCAATGTTTCAGAGTCCATCCCAAATTTCCCTACAGTACCAACCTGCATCATAATAGACACCATTTTAAGTTTGGCTGCTAAAGTTTAAATTTTATGGTTTCAGTGTTTACTCTGTGGTATGGATATTTAGTTCTGTCCTTCCTTAATACCACCTATGTTCCTGAGTTTCCTTGACCCCTGTCCTTCACTATTTTACATCTGTCATTTTCCCCCTCCATTCAATTTCTTTCCTTTTCCTTTTAATACTCTGGAATCTAGAGTGTTTTAAACAATGCCTATTTTACCATTACGTTCCCTCATGCAGTTATTTTAAATATCATTATAAGTGATATTATACTATATCTTTCCTTTTCTGGCTTACTTCACTTAACATAACATAATTGACATCCATATTGCAGTGAATTGTATGATTGCATCATTCCTTAGAGGTATTATTCTATTATATATATAGTATTCTATTATATATATTTATATATATATATATATATATGTATCACATCTTCATGATCCACTCATTTGATGTTGGACATGCAGTCTACTAAGGGCTACAGTGAACAGTGTATTCTTGTGAATGAATGGTTTTCTGTTCTGGATACCCAAATGTGGAATTGTTGATATCACAATGTTTTCATATATGTAATATCCATAAAGACACTAGGAAGTTGCTAAAATCTATTCAGTATTTCTAAACATGGTCTTTACACAAAGGACTAAGAGAATTTTGCTAAAAGTAAATTTAAGGACATTCATTTTAGTGTTATTTAATAAAAGTATAAAATCTTTTACAATTACTGTGTTTTATTCAGACAACAAGGTCTCATACATCAAAATCAATGAAGATTTTTTTTAATTTCCATTAGCTCAGTTACACAACTAAAGTTTCAATCAAATACCATGTTTTAATAAGTGGGATTCTGTATTCAGTCCTTTGTGCCCTATGCAGGTATTTTAGGATTGCATAGATTTTTTTTTTTTTGGTTTTTGGGTCACACCTGGTGATGTTCAGGGGTTACTCCTGGCCATGTGCTCAGAAATTGTTCCCGGCTTGGGGGACAATATGGAAAGCTGGGGGGATGCTGTCTGTGCTAGGCTAGCGCAGGCAAGGCAGTTGCTTTACTGCTTGTGTCACCACCCTGGACCCAAGATTGTATAGATTTTATAGGTGTATTATGCTGAGCTATCAAACTCATTCTCCTAAAGTTTATATACACCTTAATTAGTCAAATACTTTCAATAGTATGTCAAGTGACTACTATGTGTAGAATAAGTAAAAATTAGAAACTATAAGACAGAATTTGGGTTTTGAAAAATGTGATGAATATAAAATAGATCAATGTGTTTTATCATCCCATATTCTTTAGGAAGATAGATTTAAAAAAAGACACTGCCTTGAATTACTATAAGAGTAATTGGGAATTTTTGTGTTTATAGAAAGGCAGTATAATTTTTATACAATGCATGTGTAGTTTCCTGACTTTACTTTGCCAATATATTTGAATTACAGGGTTTCAAAAGTGCTGTGCAAAATAAATATTACTGTAGATATGTAGCAAGTATTTGTCTTCGTGAAAATTTTATAGAGGAAAGATACTAAAAGATACTATTTTTAATAATGAAATGAAAGGTCGTCGTTCCTGTTGTGAGATGGTTAATAATATTTTTTATAAGGAGTAAAGTCAAATTTTTGTTTATGAACTACCGCAAAAAGTCAAATTTCTTTACAGAAAATATTACAACTATGGTTTTATAAGCAAAACCTATAAATATATGTAAATGCATCTATCTGAAATTTCAGAAAAAGCCTTGATGATTTATATTTTCAGAAAAATGACTTTAAGATCTACTGAAGGGTCTCAAATACATAAAGCATACAGTATACCATTGAACAACATGCCCAGTGTTTATGAGCAATTTTTCACTTTTGGTTTTTGGGCACATCCAGTAATGCTCAGGGGTTACTCCTGGCTATGTGCTCAGAAATGGCTCCTGGCTTGGGGGACCATATGGGATGCTGGGGATTGAACCGAGGTCAGTCCTGGGTCGGCCACCTGCAAAGCAAGCACCCTACTGCTGAACTACTGTTCCAAGGACATCTTCAGACTCTGTGTGTAGAAGAATCTTCATAACCATCACTAGAATTATTATGCTAACACTGTCAAAATAATTCTTTCAATCTGTTCTTTCCTCAACTTGCTTTCTTCTCCTTTCTATTGTAGTTGGGTTACTAAATATGTTTCTAAATAAATCCAGGAATAACTCCTATGTTTTCTTTTACATTGATTTTATAGTGTGGCTAGACCCAGGGCCACTCACTCAATTTCTGGTTCTGGAATCAGGAGTGACCCACCCTGACAGTGTTTTGAGTGGAACTCAACCTTAACCCCTGTACATCTTGTCTAAAATACTATTTGTCTATGCACTTTTTTAAATGTTTTTTTGGGGGGGTTTGTTTGTATGTGTGTTCTTTTTTGCTGAATTGTTTTGAGGTCACACTCAGCAGTATTTAGGGCCTACTCTTGACTCTAAGCTTAAAGATGATTCCTGGTGTTGCTCAAAAAATTTAATATGGCCATCATCAAACTTGGGCTGCCTACATGCAAGACATTCATCCTACCTAATATACTATCACTCTAGCCCAACATTTTATGGGAACTTATCTTAAATTTACACTAGGTTCATTTTGAATGAATCTTTTTTATGTGTGTTGCCTAATATCTAGTACTATTTTGTTTTATCTTTACATGAAATATCCAGTTTTCTAAAAACCGTTTGTTAGAGATTCTCCTATTTTCATTGTATGATTTTGATTGTTTGCCGTATATTAAATGCCCATACTTATATGCATTTATTTCAGGAGTCTATATTGATCACATGTATTTTCCTGTCTCAAGAACATACACTCTACTACTAAACAACATATCCAATATTTATGACCAATTTATTAAAGAACTATCTTCTTTGATAACATGTTCTAACACTAAATTTTAATGAAATTTATTGAAGGCTCATTGAACATCCCAATATATTTATTGATATTTATTGAAGCATAGTTTGAAATCTGCAGTATTTCCAATATACTTCATTTTCCTCAACATTGCTTACTTGTATAGTTTCTTGTATTTTTTTATTTCATATTATTTTGTTCTATATCTCGTAATGCTCGGGAACTATCCCCGGTTCTTTATTTAGGAGTTACTCCTGGATGTGTTTAAGGGATTATATGGTATCAAGGATAAATGATGATGGAAGTAGAAAACCTGTCTCTACAGGCTGGTATGGATGGGGAGGATGAACACTTTGGGTATTGGTGATGGGAATGTTGCATTGGTGAAGGGTTTTATATATATTTATATATATTTATATTTAAAAAACAAAATTATAAAAAAAGATTAGGCCTCCCAATGCTTACCACAGGCTGTGTTTTTACACTGACTGTATAGAAAGAGGAGGCACAGTAAATGTATCATAGATACCTCAACCCAAGCCCTTTGCCTGGTCTGTATTGTGAATGGAGGGACAAAAAAAATTGACACTTTCCTCATGCAAAGAATGATCTCAAGTTAATTTAACTTTTTTCTGTTTGTGTGTGTGTGTGTGTGTGTGTGTGTGAGTGTGTGTATGTGTATTGCTTTGACTCTTCTTTATCTTTGTTTTTGTACACATTTTGGAATTGCTTATATTTTTTACCTTAAAATGTCATTGCATTTTGATATAATTATTCTATATCTGTAAAATGATTTAGCCAAAGTGAACTGGAATTTTTAACAATTTAATTCTTCTGGATTATTTTTTATATGACATTAAATAATTCCATAGATTTTCAATGCAAGGTTATAATAAAAAGCAATTTGTCATTTTTGTTTAACTGAATAATATTTCATTGTGTATAGATAGCATTATCTTTTTCTATCTACTCAGTTATACATTCGATTGCTTTATTATTTAAACCACAGATGGAGGAACTCAGGGTTTAATCTTGACTGTGCTCAAGGATCATTCCTAGCACTGCTTGGGAAACCTGATGTGGTTTCTTGAGTTGAAGCACGTTTAGCTCCTAAATGCCATAATCTCTCCAGTTCTACTAGGTTAGTTTTATATCTTTATATAGTGCTACATAAAAAGAACAAAGTTTTTTTTAACATTTTTGCTTTCTAAGAATATATATATCTAGAAGTCAAATTCCAGATTATATGCCAGATCCATTTTGTATTTTTAAAAATGTCTTCATTTTTTCATAGTGTAGAATTCAATATTATGTTCTTACTAAAAGTGAATTAAGGTTTCTTTTTATTTTATATATTCTCAATAGCTTTATAGTTTTCTCATCATTTTGATATATCATATTCTCCATAGTATGAGGAGATACATTGTTTTGAATTGTATTTCCATATTCTTAGTTATTATGAACATATTTTATATATTCATTAGCCATCTATATATCTTCTTTGGAGAAATATCTACTTAACTCCTCTGCAAAATTTAAAGAGATTTTAGTTTTATAAGTATTTTAGTTTTTTGTCAAGGGTATGATAAACTTGGGAGCCGGGAGGTGGCGCTGGAGGTAAGGTGCCTGCTGCCTTGCCTGCGCTAGCCTAGGACGGACCACTGTTCGATTCCCTGGTTCCCATATGGTCCCCCGTGCCTGCCAGGAGCGACTTCTGAGCACATAGCCAGGAGTAACCCCTGAGCGTCACTGGGTGTGGCCCAAAAACCAAAAAAAAAAAAAAGAGTATGATAAACTAATATTTCCTTGAATTTTGTATATTTCCTTGTTTCAATAATAGTTAAACAGAGAAGATTTTTTTTATAATACCATTGCCTATTTTGTTTTAGTTTTCCTTGATAATATAGTTGAATGATTGAGCATACCAATGTCACTGATTGTGTGGAGTGTTTTGTCTCTATTACATACATGAATTTTATGGAATCAGGTCTAATATCTAGGTATTTATTTTGAGGTATTCTCTTTGTATGATTTGAAACTAAAGTATTTCAATTTCAATTTTTTGCTTGCAACTAACCACTTTTCCTAATACCATTTATTGAAGAGGTTTAAATTCTCACTTTTATGTTCCTATTGTCCTTGTCATAAATTAATTATATAGGGAAATTTATCTCTGGGTATTTGATTCTAGTCCATTGGTCTATGTCAGATTTAGTCCATTGGTTGTATGTTTGTCTATAGGCCCTTAGGATATCTCAAGAGGAGCATTGGTAAAAATTCACATAAATAAGACTAATGCATATGACCAGAAGCTAAATGATAGGACAGGGAACCACAGAATGAAAACAAGGTCAGAACAGTTCTTTTCATTGACAACACTGTTTACCAATTAAGAATACTAAAATTGTAAATATACTTACTTTAGAGATAGATAAAACACACAAAGTCTTAAGAGTTCATTACACCAATACAAAATCATGTTTTAGGACTGATGGTAAGGCTGAGCAATTTGTTTCAGTCCTCTCCACCATAGAAATTAGAGATTTCATCAAGATCATCTGTGTACTCAGAATCCTTCCAGCACTGGAAAGGAACATTTATCCTAAATCTATTGGTAGTTTACTTTACATTTCAAACTTGTCTAGGATTCCCTATACGGAAGCACATTAGATTTACCACATGGACAATTTACCAGAGTAAAAAGAATTTCTTTTGATAAGAGATGATTAAAATTTTTTAGAGACTGTAGTTTCATAAAAATGAAAAAAACTTTCAGCACTAGACTTGATGCAAGACCAATTTCACTTGTTAATTCCGTAGTGATTTTTCATGCTTCATAATTTTCTTGTCTTTATGTTTGGGTCACTGATTTAACTCTTAGAGGGGCTAAAATTTAGTATTTTTAGAATGGGTTGTTGCTTTCTCATTAGTTTCTTCTAAGAGGATCTCCAGGCTTACTTCCCCCGAAGTTTTAAAAAAAAATTTAAGAAATATTTATCAATATTTTCTTTCTTTTTTTTTTTTTGGTTTTTGGGTCACACCCAACAGTGCTCAGGGGTCACTCCTGGCTCCATGCTCAGAAATTGCTCCTGGCAGGCACGGGGGACCATACGGGGCACCGGGATTCGAACCGATGACCTTTTTGCATGAAAGGCAAACGCCTTACCTCCATGCTATCTCCTGGGCCCCATTATCAATATTTTCTATAGAGAGGATAAATATAATTTCTTATTGGAAAATAAATTATTTGCACTTGACATCAGAGCAGTGTAACTTTTATATATCAAAACAAGCAATGTCCTAATGGTAATTATTCAATTCTTTAATAATATTGAACTATGTTATTACATAGATATTTTATTTGATTAATAAATGTTAAAGAACATAATTTATATTAGCATATTATTACTTCACAACAAAAAATATTATGATTTTTTTCTTTTGTATTTATTGTTTTAAAAGTTAAAAAAGCATAACAATGATGTTTAAAAGTAATATGTGTAGGCTGGAGATACTGTCACTGACCAGGTGAGTTGGCCCTGCTCTGAAGAAAAAAGTCAGAGGGGCAATTCTCTAGTCAATAAATCCCAGCACAGCATGTAGAAAACACCACACTTCAAGCATGATGATTGGGAAAAAATGCAGACTTCCATCATGCTTAGAGAATGAAAATGTTAGCTCTGATGAACTGAAAAGTACCAAATAGATATATAGTCCCTTAGATAAAGACTTTAGAGAAAAAATATGGAACATGTCCAAAGAACATAAAGAAAGCATGAAAATGGAATGAACCACAACCAAACTAAAGAAGATATGAAAGCAGAAATAAAATCTTGGTACGTGAAATGAAAATCTCACCATCAGAGTAAGAGCTGCTAAGGACAGAATCAGTGAGTTGGAAGATGAACTACATAACAACATACAACAGAAGAGGATAAAAAAGAGACTTAAGGGGTCAGAGCGGTGGCACAGTCATAGAGTGTTTGCTTTGCATACAGCTGACCAAGGACATGTGGCATCCCATATGGTCCCCCAAGCCAGAAGCAATTTCTGAGCACATAGCCAGGTGTAAATCCTGAGCATCACCAGGTGTGCCCCCCCCCAAAAAAAAAGAAAGAGATCAAAAATAAATGATGATAATGGGAAAAGTCTTTAAAGAGTGTGAACATATGACAATAAAAACCTGGAATAAACTCAGAGACAAGATAAGGGTGATTAATTAGAGTAGCAGATACACAGGAAGAAAATCCTCATTAAAAATCAAGTCAAGAATAGCATTGCAGAGAAGTTCCCAGAGTTAAGGAGTGCATGAAAACACACCCTGGATACCCAAAGAGTATCAGCTAAAAGCCATAGAAAATAAGCTCAATGCATATTTATGTGATTCACAATGATGAATACTACAGATAGATATACAATACCGAAGGCAACAAAATCAAAATGGGAAATTGCATAAAAAGAAGCATCCTTAAGTTTTACAGCAGATTTATGACAAATAACCCTCAAAGACTGAAGATAGTAGTGGGATATAGTGACAAAACTGAACAAAATGAATGCTTCACCAAGGATAGAAATCAATAGTCATTCAAACAGCATGTAATAGAATAAAGAGAGACCGTTAGTTCAATAATAAACTTAAATACCTGGAGATGGACTCATGTTTATTAACAATTAATTTTTGATAAAAGAGCAAAAAATACAAAGTGGAACAAGGAGAGTCTCTTTAACAAACCATGCTGGGAAAACTGGTAAAATACATGCAAAAAAATGACTCAGACCTCTCTTTAACACTGCACAAATGTCAAATCAAAATGGTCTAAAGACCTTGATATCATACCTGAAATCAGAAGGAATATAGAGGCAAAGATAGGCAGAACCCTCCATGACAAGGAAGCTAAAGGTATCTACAATTATGAAACACCACTTGCCAACCAAGTAGATGAATGATAAACAAATGGGATTATTATATTCAGAAATTTCTATACCTCAAAGAAATAGTGACAAGAATACAAAGGCTACCCATGGAACAGGAGAAACATGTTGCCCAAAATCCATCAGACAAGGGGTTACTATATAAGATATACAAAGCACTGATTAAATTTGCACTGATTAAACTTTACAAGCATAAAACATTTAACCCCATATTAAAATAGGGAGAAGAAAAGAGCAGATATATAATCAAGGAAGAATACAGATGGCCAAGATACTCATAAAAAATGTTCCATAACATTAATCATCAGGGAGATGTAAATCAAAAACAAGAATTAGGTATCAAATCACACCACAGAGACTAGCACATATCATACACAATCATACACACAAAGAAAATATAATGCAGAATAACAACGTGATTCAAACCATTAACCTTCTGCATGAGAAGCAAATGCCTTACTTCCATGGTATCGCTCCAGCCCCAAGAGCCACATTTTTAAAAACCGAAAATACATAAGATGTACACTGTTTTTATTTTCAATAAGTTTTTTATTAATATTCTGCATGCAAGTATCCACATAAGTCAGGAGGATACAAATGACACAACTAATAAAACAAAAACTTTAGAACGATATTATTTATCGATAACGTTAAATTCCATAAAATTTGTCTTACAATGTGGAGAAAAGTACATCCTGACAATGACTGAAAAAATCACAAACACTAATGTGAACATTGGCCTTGCATTTCCTTGGATAGTTTGAGTCAGGATTCTATGTTATTGTTTTTAATTTTAGGTATGATTCGGGTTCTCATTGATGAGACAATTTCTCAATTTACTCTTGATAAGATTCATGCTTGAAAATGATTGTTCGCATAAATATGTAGATATGTTGATTTTTAAAAACTGGAATAGTATTCCTGACTCATATAATCAATTAAAAAAACTAGCATTTGCTGTTCTTTCCTTGTTAGAGTCCTTGCCCCTGTAGTTTATGATTAAACTGATTTAGATTGAGTAACATCCACCATGAAATGCAATGTTTGAATCCACTGATGGTTTGCTAATTCTGGATAGTGAACACCCTTCTTGAGGAAAATGCTTTCATTTCTGATAATGAGGAAGCAAAACATTTGAAAATGTTTCCTCTTGATAACCATAATGTGCTGAAAATTTGAAATCCTTCAATATGGAGATGAAACTGGTAAAAGAGAAAAACCTTTAAAAGTAAGGACAGTGTTACAGAGAAAAGTAGTGATTTCACTGAAAGGAGAAAAACTATTGACACGTTAGTGTGTGCTGCAAGAAACCAAACTAAAATACACACAAAAATAAAAACGGCACTTTGTTAAAGGCATATGATATATCATAAAGGAATTATGATAGAGTGCCTGAAACATTTTAAAAATAATTTTTTATTTAAGCATATTTGTTACAAAATTATTCATAATTGTGTTTCAATCACAGAATGTGCACCACTCTTCACCAGAGCACTTTCCCCACCACTAATGTCCCTTGTTTCCTTCCCCTTCACCCTCCTCTGCTTATGTCAGGGGCAGGCATTTTGCTTTTTTCTCTCTATCTCTCTTTTCTTTTATGACACTGAGGTTTGTAAAATTTCCTTTATGACACCGTGATTTGCAATACTATTAATTAAAGGGTATCATGAATGTCACTTATCCATTTTCAGCATCCAGTTCTTGTCCAGAGTGATATGTTCTGACTATCAATGTCATAATGTACCTTTCTCTATACTAACTGAAGTCACCACTTTTTATGGCAAGCTTCCTATCATGGACTAGTTATCCTGTCCCTCATCCCTATTTTCTCTAGATATTATTACCATATTGTCATTTATTATTTTCATATGCTACAAATCATTATTCTGTGTCTATACCTCTTCTTCTGATTCATTTCACTCAGAATAATTATCTGATGTGTTGATGTATGTACAGATGATGCACTGTGCATGACTCAGTGCTTTTGTGTAGTCAGAAGAAACAAAAGTTGCACACCTGTACATTGCACCCACTCATTTTATGATAGACCAGATTAAAAAAAACTTCCTGCTGAACTAAACTCTGTGACAGATGACACAGTAAAGATAATTTGTGAAATTCACAATTGTGATCAAATCCAGGCTATTCGCCACTTGGGTCAGAGTATGGATGCCCACTACTAGAATCTTCTCCATGAAGAAGTGAAGTGGCTGTTCAGGGGAAGGGTGCTCTCGCCTTGTTAGCAAGAGGGAAGTTCCTGTGAGAGCAGAACTCTGACTTTGTACAGCCCCAGTTGGACAAGAAATGGGCAGCTAAGCTTGTGTATTTGGGAGACATTGTTCATTTTCTCTATGAACTTAATATTTCTCTGCAGTGGAGTTTCACAAGTAGTTTTTACAGTGGGACACAAGATGGATGTGTTCAAAAAAGAATCTGATTCTGGGATAGCTGTGTCTGAGAAGGAAATATTGAAATGTTTCTACTCTTGCAAAAAAATTTGATTGGCACTGTATTATGCAGAAAATATATGAAAAACAGCATTTACTGGCATTAGCTCACAATTTAATCATGAGTACTCTGAACATGAGAATCCACAGAAAAGAAAACTCTGGATTGATAGTCCCTTCATGGAAGATGGCCACTCTTGTGCAAAATAAAATATGTGTTTTAGGATCACTCCAGGCACTGTATTTCTAAACCCCACCCAACCTGGTCTGAAGAAGCAGGGTATCAGGAAAGAAATAATAAACCAAGCTATCCAGGAAAGGATGATCATGAAGTCCATGGCCTTTACCTTGTGCTCTCTGCCTCGAGCCCAAAAAGCTAGAACACCTCTTTCTTTATAAAACCAATTCCCAATACTAGTAGGCTTCAGGTCAAGAGAGAGAGAGAGACAAAAGTACATATTCAGTGAACTTTTACATATCAAAGGAAGAGGTTTAAGAAAGGATGGCGTTGGGGGAACACCTTTGTTTGGCACATGTGGCTCGTGAGCCACAGGTTGCCAACCACTGCCCTAGGAACACGAAAACACAAACAAAAATGCCCTCTGCATTCCTATGTTCATTGCAGCACTATTCACTATAGTGAGAAACTGGAAAGAAGCCAGATGTCCAATAAGAAAATAAATGCCCAATAAATAGATAAATGGCTAAAGAAACTGTAGTCGAACTTCACAATGGAATACTATGTAGCCATTTTGAAAATGAAATCCTGAAATTTGTTTATACATGAATGGACAGGGAGATTATTATGCTGAGTGAAATTAGCCTTAGGGAAAGGATAGACAAAAATTCTCACTCATTTGTGGGTTATAGAAAATCAAGAGGTAATATGGTAATAATACCCAGGTAAAAGAGACAGATATCAGGAGAATCAGCTTAGGGCAGAACACTTGCCACAAAGAAACATTGAGTGCTGGGATCTGGAAGATAGCATGGAGGCAGTGTGTTTTCTTTGTATGCTGAAGGATGGTGGTTCAAATCCTAGCGTCAATATGGTCTCCCGAACTTGCCAGGAGCAATTTCTGAGCTTAGAGCCAGGAGTAACCCTGGAGCGCTGGTGGGTGTGACTCTAAAGTCAAAAAAAAAGCATTGAATGTAGCTAGAATAAAGATAGATCTAGTAGGACAATGATTGTTGGAACTGAGCACTTGAAAATAGTACTCAGCATTGAAATTAGAGGAACTATTGGGCAAGAATCCTTTAATTAGTAATAGTGCAAAACACAGAGACATAAAGAGAGTCAGAGACAGAGACAAAGAAATAGAGAGAACCAATTTTAGTAAATGAGGGTGGGTGGGGTGAGCAAGAGACACCAATGACAGAGAGTCATGCATTGTATGACTGAAACCTAACAATGAACAGTTTAATAACCATGGTGCTTAAAGTAATTAAAATAAAGTAGTATGTGGAGCAATTTTGAAATAAATTCTAATACATTTTAAAAGTAATTGGTATTTTACAACTTAGTTTATTAGAATGTATGTATAAAATTAATTTTATATTTAATATGATATTCAATGAAAATAACTTTAAGTTTAAGAAATCTCACAGTATTATTGGAAAAGAGTTCATGACTATGTGGGACCTGTCACATTTTCCAGTTTCTCTACTCTTCTGTCTCCTGAAACTCTCATAAGAAGGCCCAGAAAGGCCCAGTAATAACTCTCTCCTAGAGACACCCAAGCAGAAAGGCCAAGAAAGATCAATGAAAACCAACTACCAGAGTCACCCAAACAGAAAGGTTGCTCTTTTGTCTGTGAAGGTGAGACTTAGCGACCAGAAGAGACTATAGGGGACATGTTGCCTTTGCATGTTTCTCTACTCTTCTGTCTCCTAAATCTGTCCTAAGAAAGCCAAGAAAGGCCAAGCAAAAACTGTCTCCTATAGAAGAGCACTGTTGTACTTTGCGGCCACGTGCTCTTTCTAAATAATGAGCCTCACCATAGCACACAGAAAATATCACACTACAAGCGTGACAATGTAGAAACTTCACAGGCAAACACCATGCACAGAGAATAAAATGATAACACTTATGATACTTGTGTCCTTATCTGATTAGTCTTTCAGATTAGAATAGAAACATGTAGAATCCTCATGGAAATCAAAGAAAACAGCTCTCGCTGAACAGAACACAAAGATATAAATCAGAAAACTCCAAACTGAAATAAAAGATCTAAAAAACAGTGTAGATGATGTAAAAATCTCAATGGAAAGCCTCTCCAACAGGGAAACAGCAGCGGAGGACAGGATCAGTGAACTGGAAGATAAAATGCAGAAGAACAGCATACAGTAGAAGAGATTATAAAAGAACCTTAAGGCAAACTATCAGACAATAGAAAAAGTACTCAAAGAATGTGAACAGATGAAAATAGATGTCTATGACAAACTCAGTAGAAACAATATAAGAATCATTAGAGTCCTAGAGGCCCAGGAAGGGGATACTCAGGAAGAATCAACAGTCAAAGAAATCATCACAGAGAAACTCCCAGTGTAAAGACTGCATTAAATCAAATCCTGCAAGCCCTAAGAGTACCAGCTAAAAGAGACCCTGAGAAAAACATCCCAAGACATATCCTAGTAACAATGATGAATCCCACAGATAGAGATAAAATACTGAAAGCAGCAAGATCAAAAAACAGAAATTACATTGAAAGGAGCATCCTTAAGACTTACAGCAGACATGGGGCCAGAGTGATGGTGAAAGCGGTAGGGCAATTGCCTCACACTTGCTAACCTAGCATGGATGGGGGTTCGATTCCCCAGCATACCATATGGTCCCCCTAGCCAGGCGCGATTTCTGAGTGCATAGCCAGATGTAACCCCTGTATGTCAATGGGTGTGACCCAAAAACCAAAAAAATATTTATTTACAGTATTTACAGCAGACATGTCACAAGCAATTCTCAAGGCCAGAAGACAGTGGTGCGATATTGTGACAAGACTGAATGAAATGGATGCTTCATCTAGAATACTGCACCCAGTCTGACTTATCTTCAGGTTTGAAGGAAGGATACATACATATATATTCACAGATAAGCAACAGCTCAGAAACTTTACAGATGCAAAACCAGCCTTAAAGGAAAACTGAAAGGTCTACGTAAAGACAAGACAGACTAACAGACACACCAAACTTAAACACAAAAATGGCACTAAATAGCAAGACAATCATCTCCCTCAATGTCAATGGACTAAATTCACCAATTAAGAGACACAGAGTGGCTAAATGTTCAAAAAGATGATTACTGGGCCCGAAGAGAAAGCATAGTGGTGTTTGCCTTGCAAGCAGCCAATATAGGACCAAAGGTGGTTGATTCGAATCCCGGTGTCCCATATGGTCCCCCGTGCCTGCCAGGAGCTATTTCTGAGTAGACAGCCAGGAGTAACCCCTGAGCACTGCCGGGTGTGACCCAAAAACCAAAGAGATGACTATTTCTGCTGCCTACAAGAAACATACCTGAATAGTCAGAACAACATAGACTCAAAATCAAAGGCTGAAGGAAAATCATACAAGCAAAAAAATATCCTTAAAAAGCGGGAGTGGCCATAGTATTATCAGACAACACAAACGTTAGATTCAGAAAAGTTGTAATGGACAAAGATGGAGACTTCCTACTACTCAATGAATATGTGCAACAGGAAGAAATAATACTACTAAACATATATGCACCAAATAGGAGTCCATAAAATATCTAATACAATTATAGACAGGCTCTTCCAAGAAACTGGATAAAACAAAAACAGTTCCAAATAGCTTTTATGAAGCCAACAAAACCTGACAGAGTTACTGCCAAAAAGGACAATTGCAGACCAATATCCTTGATGAACACAGATGCAAACATCCTCAACAAAATCCTGGCAAATAGGATCCAATGTCTATTCAAGAAGATCATTCATTATGATCAAGTAGGTTTCATCCTAGAAATGAAAAGATGGTTTAACATCCATAAATCTATCAACATAATACACAACATCAACAACAAAGAAAATAAAAATCACATGATCATATCACTAGATGCAGAGAAAGTATTTGATATGGTCCAACACCCATTCTTGATAAAAACTCTTAGCAAGATCTGAATGAAAGGAACCTTTCTCAATATAGTTAAGTCATCTACCACAAGCCAATGGCAAATAATAAACTCAATGGAGAAAAACTAAAAGCCTGTCCTCTAAATTCTGGTACAAGACAAGGTTAGCCTCTCTCACCACTCCTATTCAAATTAATAAGTACTGGAAGTATTTGCTATAGTGATTAGGCAAGAAAAGATATCAAGGGAATTCAGATAGGAAAGAAAGAATTCAAGCTTTCACTGTTTGCAGTGACATGATACACTACTTAGAAAACCCTAAAATTCTACCAAAAAGCTTCTATAAACAATAGATTCATAAAGCAATTTGGCAAGCAATAAAATTAACACACAACTATCAATGGCATTTTCATACACCAACAGGGAAGAAATGAACATTAAGAAAGTAACTCCTTTTAGGGGGCCGGGCGGTGGCGCTGGAGGTAAGGTGCCTGTGTTAACCTAGGACGGACCTCAGTTCAATCCCCCGGTTCCCCATATGGTCCCCCGTGCCTGCCAGGAGCGACTTCTGAGCGAATAGCCAGGAGTAACCCCTGAGCATCACCGGGTGTGGCCCAAAAACCAAAAAAAAAAAAAAAAAAAAGCAACTCCATTCTCATTAGTGCCAGGCAAGCTCAAGTATGATGGAATCAACTTGACTAAAGATGTGAAGGACCTATACAAAGAACACTATAAAATCCTGATTCAAGAAATAAGTGAGGACACAGAGAAATGGAAACACATGGTCATGCATTGGCAAGATTAACATCATTAAAATGATAGTAATCACAAAGCATGATACAGATTTAATGCCATCCCTCTAAAATATCCATGACATTCTTCAAGAAGTTGATTTAACACTTCTGAAATTCATTTGAAAAATAAACACCCTCGAATTGCTAAAGCAATTCTAGGGGAAAGGAATAGTAGAGGCATTACATACCCCAATTTTAAACTCTATTACAAAGCAATGTTATTTGATAACAGCATGGTATTGAAATAAAGACAGAAACTCAAATCAGTGGAATAGGCATAAGTACTCAGAGAATGTTCTCCAGACATACAAAATCCTGGTTATTTATAAAGGAGAAAAACATCCTAAATGGAGCAAGGAAAGCCTCGTCAACAAGTGGTGCTGGTACAAATGGTTAGCCACTTGCAAAAAAGCAAACTCAGACCCCCCAAGCTAACATCCAAATGGATTAAAGACCTTGATGTCATACCTGAAACTAATGGTATATAGAACAACACATAGGTAAAACACTCCATGACATTGAGACGAAAGTCATCTTTAAGGAGGAAATAGCACTTTCCAAACATGTGGAAGCAGAGATAAGCAGATGGAAATATATTAAGCTAAGAAACTTCTGCATCTCAAAGGAAATAGTGCCCAGGATAGATAGAAGAGCCACCCACTGAGTGGGAGAAATTATTCACCCAATAATTAGCCCCACCATGTAAGGGGCTAATCTCCAAAATATACAAGGCACTGACAGAACTTAACAAGAAAAAGGAAAACATCCAATCCCATAAAAAAATGGTGAGATGAAATGAACAGACACTCTTCAAAGATGAAATATAAATGGCTAAAAGGCTCATGAAAGAATGCTGCACCTCACTAATCATTAGGCAGATGCAAATTAAAACAACTATGAGGTTCCACCTCATGCCAAAGAGATTGTCGCACATCACAAAGAACAAGAACAAGCAGTGCTGGTGGGGATGTCGAGAATAAGGAACTCTTATTCACTGCTGATGGGGATGTCATCTAGTTCAACTTTTTTGAAAAGCGATATGGAGTTTCCTCCAAAATTGGAAATTGAGCTCCCATATAATCCAGCTATACGACTCCTAGGGATATACACTAGAAACACAAAAATGCAATACAAAAATCCATTCCTCACATCGATATTCATTGCAGTGCTATTGCAATAGCCAGACTCTGGATACAATCAAGATACCCTTCAACAGATGAATGGCTAAAGAAACTGTGCTACGTATACACAATAGAATGTTATGAAGTCGCCAGGAGAGATGAAGTCCTGAAATTTTCCTATACATGGATGTACATGGAATTTATTATGCTGAGTGAAATAAGTCAGACAGAGAGAGATAGAAGCAGAATAGTCTCACTCATCTATAGGTTTTAAAGAAATATAAAAGACATTTTTACAATAATTCTCAGAGACAAAAAGAAGAGGGTTGGAAAATACAGCTCAGGACATGAGGCTCACAACAAAGAGTGATGACTGCAGTTAGAGAAATAACTACTTAACAGTTAGTTTCTGCAGTTAGGGAAATACTACCATAACAATGTGAATGAATGAGGGAAGGATAAAGCCTGTCTTGAGTACAGGCAGTGGGTGGGTGAGAAGGAGGTAAATATGGGACATTGGTGATGGAATGTTGCTCTGGTCAAGGTGGGTGTTCTTTACGTGACTGAAACCCATCTACAATCATATTTGTAATCAAGGTGTTTAAATAAAGATATTAATAAAAAAGAAAAAAGAAAACAAGAAATCAAAAAAAAATTTTAGATTTCTAATGTAACAGGAGACTATAAGACCTTTATTTGAGTGCTACTATTTAATCACACAATCTATTAAGGATAGATAATAATTTATGAACTAGTGACAAATTATTTGCATATTATATATTATATTACATATTATACATTTTGAGTCAGGGGACCTAATTGACTTTCAACATTATAGTTAGGAAGGCTTATACATTATATATTTTATCTTTGTTTAAAAAATAGTGGTACTAAGGAGTAGGCATTGTGCCTTTCTGGCAATGATTTGTCCTAGAGGGAAGTCTGGTGATTCAGTGCTTTATCAAAAATATGGTGGTACTCAGGATTAACAGAGATCATCACAAGGCAGTCAGGTGTCGTGTTATGCCAGAGATTGAACTCAATGCCTTATGATTTCTAAGCAAGAGCTTTATTTCTTCAGTTATCACTTTATTATTCTTATCCAAAATATTTTGATAGTTAAGTTCATTCTATTTTTACTTAACCATTAGTGATTTTGAATCATGCATGGTTCTTTAAAATCTTCTCAATAACAGTTCAATGAGATTTTTTTTGTAAAATAAAATAACCTTGTTAAAACATAATAATGAACAAAAATTGATTATATATAGAGTTATTCTGATTTGTTTAAGAAAAATTCTTCTAGAAAAAACATGAAGAGCTCTACACAGAAAACATTTTAAAGCATTGATTGGAGAATTTGATATTATTTATTCAGAACCTTCATAGCCTATTTTACATTTAGTGTGTACACTTTCTAAAACTCAGTCAAGAAAACATTGGCACATCTATGAATTACATTCTAAGAAATTTTGCCAACATAAATTAGAATTATGAGGACGGAGATACAGTACAGAGGTTAAGACACCTACATTATGTGAGACCAACCTTAATTTGGTCTTTGATTCTTGATACTGCAAATGGTTTCATGACCACTGTTGGGAGTATTCCTTGAGTACAGAGCTACATGTAAACCCTGAACACTGCTGGATGCCCCAGAGAACCTCCCAAAATATCTATTCTTATCAATAAAATCTGGGCTTAAAGTAGGAATACGATTTCAGTATAAAAGCTCAGATTGAATTATCTTTCTTATACTGATCTTTTTCCTTAAAAGATCTACCTTGTTGATAAAATTCTCACCAATTATAGCACTCCTTTGTACTAAAGCATTGTTTCCAGAAGGCCCCTGTTAAAATGCAAATATGCCATCTGGCAAGCCTTTACCTCATTAGCTCACACCAGTGCAGCAGCACATATTATGTATCATATTAGATATGGAAGAGACACTGAGCTGATGAACTCTGACTAAGAGAGGACAGTTGGAAAGATCCCAAATAGTGGGTGCTTGGGGATATGGCCTATGTGCAGTAGAGCAGAAAGAGAGTAAGATGCTTGGTGAGGGAACTGAAGAGTGTATTTTGAAGTTTAGAGTCTCATCTAGGTTCTGATTTTAATAGAATCATTGTGATACAAGACTGCCAGAGTAGAAGAGAAATTTTAAACCTTACAAACACTTTCACCTTATAGCTGAATAATCAAGAGTTTTCAAATAGTTAAATGACTCCTCTGTGTGTCCTCAACAAGATTCTTTTTATAAGCTCTTGAAGCCCAGAGGGTCAGGACACCCTTACTGTTTAGAATTTTATTGTAAATATTCACATTCACACATAATTTAACATGCATACATGGAGGATTTTATTCTCTTAAATGACACTAAAATATTATAGGTTTTTTCTTTAGTTTCTTTAGTCAAGAGTTCATAGAAATTAAGCTTCACGGCAGTCATATTTAGGAGACTATATATAAAAATGCCTTTTAGATTATAATAAATTCAAGTCCCTGTATCCATGGAGGAATTTTTTTTTCTGAAATCCCTCATCATCCTCACCGGCAACTGTACTGATCATCAAATTGTCCAAAGGAGAAAGACGTTATGGTAAAGCAAGACAAAAGGAAATAATTCCATTGCCCATTATTTTTTTTCAGGGCTTGGAGAAATAGTTAAATTAGCACCAGAGAGATTCAGAAAAGAAAGAGAAAAGGGAAACTTAAAACATGTATGCATCCTCTACACATAAGAAAACCAATAGAACTCAAATAACTTTTCAACTGGTTTCAGAACTCATTTTAAAAACCTAATTAATAAGTCTTTATCTAAGCTTCAGCCCTGGTGTCAGGTATGAAACTTAGAGATAATGTTGAATATCTTGTATGACTAAGACTTATTTTGTTTTGTTTTTATTTGATGTTTGTTGTTGTTGTTTTATTGTCTCACTCAGTGGCACTCAGGGATTATTCCTAGATCTGCACTCAGAAATTGCTCCTGGCAGGCTTGGGGGACCATATGTGATGCCAGAAATTGAATCTGGATCTTTCCTGGGTTCACCCTATGCAAGGCAAACATCCTACCCATTGTGCTATAGCTCCAGCCCCAGAGGCCTGCTTTTTGTTTGTTTGTTTGGGTTTAGTTAATCCCTGAAAGTGCAAAACTTAACTAAAATAGATATTTGAGCAGTTAAGATAGGTCACTGAGGAAGGTCTTCATTAAAGAAACCTATATAAAACAAGGTATATAGAGTTAAACTCCTTTCTTTACTGAAAATACATGAGTAAACTAGGTATTTTCCTATAAAGTGGGAAACAAAGGACATAGGGAAGTTTATTTCTTATATAAATAAGAAATTACAAACACAATTGCTCATGAAAACTACCTTTTTCGAAGACTTACTTTAATATTACTTTAATATTTTTTTTTAACCTCTAGACCTGCTTTATAAAACTACCTATCAGAATAGGTGAGAAAGAGATTATTTCTGCAGGTCCTTAATAAATATTTCCTATTAATATTTAAGAACAGAAACAGTAAATAAACCAATAATACAATAGCCATAGTTTGGATATTTTTATTATTTTATTTAAATATCATGTTTACAAAGTTGCTCATATTACAGTGTTTCTCGGCATTCAATATCTCAACATCTCTCTTATCCACCAGTGGTCCCACCATTGGCTCAACCATTCTCTTAACCATTGTCCTCAGTTACTCAACCCCACCAAACCTGACTCCTAGGCAAGCAAAACTTAGTTTATTTTATATTGCTTGTTACAATGAAATGGCTACTCGAATTAAGAAAAAATACTGCATTAAAAGGAAATTTGTGAAAATTGTCACACAATTGGATTATTATTTAGGAGTTACTAAACTATTGTTGATAGCTGAGCATTCTGTGTTGTTTTTATTTATTGAAGTTAGCTGGCTTATATGCTATTTCCCATCTACTTTTGTGTATTCCTATAGAGTTGTCAACATTCAGGAATTTGGAGTTGTGAAATGGGTACATTTTTCTTTGCTCCAGGAACTCCAGAATCTGTAGAAATGGGCATATGAGTAAACATGGGACTGGATGTGAGTGTGGTTGCTGGGATTTCTGGAAGAACAGGGGACAAGGAGAGGGTGCCTACTCCCACTCTAAGAAGATCCCAGAGTCAGCCCCAAAATAGGTGCACTTAGAGATTTTGTGTTAGATATTTCCAAAAATATTACTCATAAAACAGTGAACCTGTAGATTATGTGATTACTGTGATTACTGGTGCTTTGATAGGGTGGAGACTCATTCTTCCCCTCACATAAAATTCCTGTGAATTTTTGAAGCTTATAAGGCATTTCTAATGAGTCTATGGACCTAGGCTGATGAGTGGACATGGTAATTAGTGGGTGTGTGATGTGTGTATGTGCTTTGTATTTCCAAAGCAGCTAGATGATATTCTTATTAAGTATTCAGTAAACCTATAAGATATCTACATTCTTTGCCATAACAAATGTCTTTTTTTCCTCAAAACCCTACATTCAGAAGTTTTAGATGCTTTATTTCTTTGCCTATACATGCTTTAAAGAAATATGTTTTTCTGATTGTAAAACAAGCATGTCTCTTCTTTAAAAGATATGAGAATTAAGATAAATGAAGGAAAGCTCTATTTCTTTCATCCTAATTCTAATATTAAAAGAACTTCATAAATTAATCATATATCATATATATGATATATATCATATATCAGGATGTCTATCTGTTAATTAAGGATTTCTCTGAAGTTCCCTTCTGAAAATCTGTGAACTACATTTCCCAGTACTCATTTCTCTAAAATGAACGGCAATGGCAGGAGATTTAAGAAGTCAAAGAAATTGAGAGATTGAAGTGGCAGGCAGATGCAGAAGGACACATGAAATTCAAATGGCTTTCCCAGTGGACACTGAAGAACTATCCACTTGGCTGCTGTTGACTAATATAATATTTTAGAGCTTCTTTGAGATTTGGAGAATTGTAACTGCTCATTTTGGAACAGCAAATTCTAATGCAAAATTTTTCACATCTAATACACAAAATTTTTTCTGTTTTTATACTCATCTCTGGCTATCTAGTTGTCTTATTACTGCATATTTATGTAGATAATTATATACACAACATATATTATCACATGCATGCATATGTTTTATATGATGTTTTCATTATTTTTTTCCTTAATTTTTTTCTTTGGGCCACATCCAGTGATGCTTAGGAGTTACTACTAGCTATGCACTCAGAAATAGCTCCTGGCTTAGGGGACAATATGGGACATCTAAGATGGAACCTGTGCTTATCCTGGATCGGCCAGATGCAAGGCAAATGCCCTTCTGTTGTGCTAATGCTCCAGCCTCTACTTTAGCATTAAGATCATTTTTTCCAGCAGTACCAAAAATGCTGGAATTCCAAAGCAAGCACAGTTTTTGTCTGTATATCTGTTTATGTCATTAATGAATATTCAGAAATAAATTTACTGAGGCAAGAAACAGAATGCTTTTACAAACATTTAATATATCTTGTTGGTTTTTTGCTTCAAAGACTGCATATTAAATTCTCATCAGCAATATTTGACTGCTTGCATATTCTACTACATTATTGGCATTAAATAATATGTCCATGCTTGTCATTTCATATATTCTGAAGGTATTTTTTAAAAACCTGATTTGTTACCATTTATATTTTACTCAGAGTAGATATTCAATGGTTGTTTATTTACAAGTTGATATTAGGAGACGTGTAAAAGTAACAATAGACTTTAAAATGGACATACTCTTTAGAATACTCTAAGAGGTTCAGAAAGCAATAAAAATTATGTCTTTCAGACACTGAGCTGAAAATTTGTATTGCATATTTCTGTTTAGTTGTAGACTGTTGTGCGACTCTAATTATGAAGACGATTGGTAAGGGTTGTTAGAACAGTTTATTCTTTGGGATTTACATATAGAAATCAACATGAGTGCCAGATCCAGCTGGTTGTCAGTTCACTTTTAATTGCAAGAATCTTTTTCTAAAATGAAAAATGTAATTCTGTTGTATGTGCCTATAGATTTTAAATAAAAATTATAATTGGTCAAGATATTTGTTAGTAATGCAGAACTATAAGCCATAGTATAATACTCAAGAATAAAACCTCTGTTGTTCTTTGTATATCTCTGTTTTATTACCTGAAAGTATAGAAAAATATCAATGCCCTAAAAATCTTAAATGTTGGTTGTATTCAGAAAGTTTAAATTAAATCCTTCATGTATGTACATAAGTATAAATAAAAAACTCCTATAAAACAGATCAGAATGAGAGCATAGAGAACATTTAAGATTCCCTAAGGACAAACTCAAGATGACAATTGATATCTAAGAATAAACTCTGTTAAGCTTTGGGAAGTTAGAATATAATGCAAATCACAAATAATAAAGTATATACAATTAGAAGTTGTTAGTTCCTGAGTTGTCAAATTCCTGCTACTTTCTTTAAATACTTTTCCATAAATTTATGACATTGCTTAGATAATTCAAACCAACTTTTATATAATAACCTAATAATTCAGTGAATAAAATGTGAACTAGTAAAGTTATATTCTAGTAGTTTTCTATCTAACACCATCCTTCATACTTTTTTCATGTTGATATCTTTGCTTTGTTCCAAATTTGCAGAGCTAAGTTCTTACTCTACTACATGGCTATACATTCCTATATAGAGAGGATAAGAAATCTTAACTCCTAACATCTCTCAATCAGTTGCTAGAACGGATTATACTGACTAAAAGCAAAGGGCAAAGTCTTTATTTTTAATCACATTTTTTGTCAAAATCCTATGAACTCTATTTCACTCTATTTATGAAATCAATAGGTGTGGATCAATCATCCAAGTATTGTTTAGTTCTGTTTATTTTCTAACAATATTATGTTTAAAGTAATAATTGTGACTATTCAGTCTATTCACTATTTTCATTCATTATTATTTAAATTTATTTCTTTTTAATTTTGAATGGCCTTTGTTGAGTTCTTTATTAAATAATTAAAATTTTCTGACTGATGAGACTTTTATTCTTTCATCGTCTTTCAGGCTTTTCTCTCAAGTTTACCTTAATAAAAATAATTCCTTTAGGGGCTGAAGAGATGGTACCATGAGTAGGGCTTTCTCTTGCCTTACATGTAACAGACCTGGAATCAATACCTGGCAAGTGTTACTTTTAAGTGCAAAGCCAGGAATAAGTCCTGAATACAGTTGGGTGGGGCCTAAAATAACAAAATTTCCAGAAACTTGCTTGTTTTATAATTATATTTTACTTAGAATGATTTCTTTAAATCAAATATATTTTAGTAAAATCCAGCATATTCTACAAAAAGTTCTATAATACTTTGAACCTAATGTCAAATAAAAATAAGTATTTGTTAAATAATTATTCAGACAGTTGACATCAAAAGCAGAGCACCATTAAATCAAGCAGTTTAAGTACCTCTAAATGTTTGGGCCTATGCAAGTATATGGTTTGTACACCATAAAACTTAACCTGACATTATTTAGGAAAGA
>PVKC010010945.1:0-25205 GCA_004027635.1 Crocidura indochinensis
GCTCTTCCGATCTCCTTCCACAGACTTCTCTTTTATACATTAGAGTCAGGTACCACCCTAGGGTAGGGGCAGAAAGCCAGGTCCCACCCTAGAGTAGGGTCCAATCACTGATCAGGGTAAGATCAGGGTGGGTCCAGAAAGCCAGGTCCCACCCTAGAGTAGGGTCCAATCACTGATCGGGGTAGGATCAGGGTGGGTCCAGAAATGTTTATACATAGAAATTCCAAATCATGATAAGATTAGAAATGTTTACATATGCAACATTCACTTATGTTTGGAATATTCTTAAAGCAAATAAAATAGAATAAATAAAACAAATTCCTGCACTTGTTGAAAGCTACAGAACTTACTAGAGAGAAAGAAAAGCAATGGAAAGAGAGGGAAGAAGGGATTTTTGGTGATGAGATGACCTTAGGACTTGCTGGGTGGAATGAATCCTACATACATCTAGAAGCACTCATTTATGTACCCCAAGAGTTTACAATAGCATAAACTATTAACAATTAACCAATAAGGATATGGAGGGAATAAGTTCTGTGGTCAATTGTTTATAATTAATAACCCTGTATTCTATAGTAGGATGGAGAGTCCTCAGAGATAGTGTATGCTAAGTGTTCTCTTTACAAAATGGAAGTTGGCAATTGTGTGATATAATAAAAGTACTAACATTAAAATGACAATCACAGGGCTGGTAAGGCGATTGCTTTGCAAGCAATACCTGGCACCACATAATACACTGGGCACCAACTGGAGTAATTCCTCAGTGGAGAGCCAGAAGTAACCCCTAAGCAAGACTGGGTGTGGCTCACAAAATGAAATTATATATATATAATTTATATATATATTATATATAAATTATATATATATATAAATTATATATATATAAATTATATATATATATATATTTGGGGGTTGAGGCCACACCCGGTGACACTCAGGGGTTACTCCTGGCTATGCACTCAGAAATCACTCCTGGCTTATGGGGCATATGGGACACCAGGGGATCGAATCACGATTTGTCCTAGGCTAGCACAGGCAAGGCAGACGCCTTACCACTTGTGCCACCGCTCCAGCCCCAATTAATATATTTTAATTTCAATAAAGGGCAATATATATAGTCAATAGACTGTGCACAATGTTATATTTCAATTGTATTTCAAAACATATAGGGAAATATTCCCAGCTAGTCCATATATCTTGAAAAATTGTTGCACTAGCAATGAAGAGGAAAATTGTAAGACTCCCAAGCAGTGCTAAAGAGCACTGGTGCAAGGGCTAACAATAAGTGTCTGGGCTATGAGGGCTCTCAACAGCTCCAGAACAAAGATGCTAAAGTACCACTTCCAGCAGGTGGAGCTGAGAGCTTGGTGTTGAGCAGCCTTGGGGGCTCCATCTAGAGCAATAGTTCTGGGGATCAAACCCAAAGCCTCATGCATGTCAGACATGATCTCCAATACTTTAAATGATTTTCTAGAATGGATTGGAAATAAAGTGAGTTAGCTTTATATATAACTATATATATATATATAAGTGAGAGCTTTAAACAAAGTGAGACAGCTTTCTCCAAGAATAAATAAAATGTTAATAAATATAGACAAGAATGCATTCTGGAAAGAGTTTTTTTTTTCTTTTTTCTTTTTTTTTTTTTTTTTGGAGGGGGCACCCAGACTTGAACCATGGAAAGAGTATTTCTGGTTTGAGTACAGCAAGTGTTAACTGACCTGAAGTAGTAGCATATTCTATCTCTCTCTTATTTTTGGATGCTTGTGCATGTATATTTCACTGACTATGGAGTAAAATCTTTCAAAGTAAATCATGTTCAATATAATCTGTTTCAAGGGTTCAGAATAAATCTCTCACCAAGCACAAGTTATGGATTCTCTGGATATTTTATTAGAGCTAGTCTGAGAGATACAAATTAAAAGTATTGCCTCAGTCCCCTTTCCCCCAAAATCAATCACCCTGCTTCTATAAATGGCATATAGAAATAATCAAGAAACACAAAATGACTGGGATCGATTTGATGCTGAAAGAACGATGTCTTTTGAGAAAACTCCAGAAAAGTGAGCAAGTGTTACCACAGTGAACCTTGGAAAGTCTCTTGCAAAATAAGTTTCCTGCCAAGGTCATAGGACTTCAAAGTCAGATTCAAACAGGAATTGAATTATTGTTATGGGGGTCTGTCAAGGCTGCTCTTATCTCAGAACTCAAACTTTCCAGTAAATAGCATTTCAGTCTTTAGGGAATGCTATTTAAACCTTCTATAATCATTTATGAATTTAAACACCATATATTTCTCTTGTTTTTCTTGGTATGCCCCTTTTCAAAGTGTATTTTAAATGTCTAGTAAAAAAAGCCATTTTGTAGAGAAAAATGATCCCTACTAATAATTCTTACTGTTAGAACTTTCAAGAATATGGAAAGAGCTAGCTCCCTTCAAGCCCATGGCTTTTACTTCTGGCAGATTACTGAATGGTTAAAAGTCCCCAGTATTCAAGCTTAGTGGGATGATTCTGCTCAGTTCCCAAACCATGTGGCTTCCAGGCAATTTGCCCAAACTGAGTGCTTCTTGCCAGATCTGATGAGTTTCACCATGAGTCTGCTCCTACTTAGAGTTCTGTTTCTCATACCTAAGTTTAATAGTAAGAGATATAGCTAGAGGCACATGCTTTGGGAGTTGCTCATAATCAAAAGGAAAAGAGATTAAATGGACCCCATCCTAGTGGTAATTGGCAGCCAAAGGAATTTGATTTCAGAATCAACAGTCACAGTGCCTGGTGTTTAGCGTTACTGTTGAACTTGAGATATGAGATAGGTCCACCTAAGTGTATATGTCTCAAATAACACCACTGATTAGTACTACCACTAACTGGTCAGTCTTTAGCCTACTTTCCTTAAAGAGATCACCTATATTCCTTACTTTAGCTTACTTGATTTTTTTTCATGTAAAACAGAAGCATTAAGTAATGACATTGAGTCAAATTATTTGTGTCATTTGCAAGCACTGTGCTTTATATCTTCCACTATCATGTTATCTCTTTAAAACCAAGAATCCACAAGTCCATTCTAAGGATGTTGCTTTATTCCTATTAGGTGGTCACTGTTCACCAACTCCAGGGGTCTTTAGATTGCACATTCTCAGTCCAACTGATTTATTTATCCAGTGCCTGCATTGGTCCTACATATATAATAAAAGAAATGAATTCATTAAGAAAGGAGTGGCTTTCTCTTATGATATAAGTATCAGGACTGAACAGAGAAAGTGTTAGCTATTTCTAATATTCTGTATTTAAAAGGCAATGATAAACCAGAATAGAAGTAGTGTAACTTTGGCTGGGAGGCAAGAAAGATGGTTGGCACGTAGGGCAAATGAGCCAGTCAGAAAAAGGATGGAAGCAAGACAAATTTCTGGAAATTCACCACCAATCATTACACAGGCTCTGGCACTAAGAAATTTGAAAGCCAAAAGAAGTAAACTGTCCATTTCAAAACCAAAAGGTTTTTAGCTGGGGCAATAATACAGTGGATATCGCCTTGCATATGGCCAAGCTGGGTTCATTCTCAGCATCTCATAGCCCACCAGGAGTGATCCCTGAGCATTTCTCGATGTGGCCTAAATACCAAAGAAAATTTCAAAATATTAATGGCTAGTAGAATATATAAATGTCATATTTCCCACATCTGAATGGAAGGTATAAATTTATACTTAGCATAAAATGATTTCCTAATTCTACTACTACTTGAGGACTATATAATAACTAGATGAAAATGAACCATTAGTTTTGAAATATAAAATATAGATGACAGATACATAGAAGAGACAGAGGAGAGATAAGGTGGGTAGATAAATAATGTGCCATGATTTCAATGTATAGAACACATGGTAGAGTCATTATCATGATGTGGACCAGGAGTAAAGAACTTATTAATGAATTGTGCCCATGAGGATGAATGGGTGGGAGGGGTCTAGATGTTTACTTTCATATTTTAGCTTACATGTTTACATTTTATTTCTACTGGTCAAAGAAATAAATGAAATGAAAATGATATAAAAACACAAACGTGCTTGCTTAATTTTTATGTCCTTAAAATCCAAAAGAGGAAAAAATCATAATTTTAATAGAACAGAAAATATGTAACATACTCAACTGAAAATAAGTTATTTTGTTCAAAGATACAAGTACTAGGATATTAAGAAATTTACTGTTTGCAAGATCAATTCAAATTCAAGACATTAATAGATGTCTTTTTTTTTGGGGGGGGTCACATCCAGCAGTGCTCAGGGGTTACTCCTGGCTCCATGCTCAGAAATTGCTCCTGGCAGGCACGGGGGACCATATGGGGCACCGGGATTCGAACCGATGACCTTTTGCATGAAAGGCAAACGCCTTACCTCCATGATATCTCCCGGGTCCATTAATAGATGTCTTAATAGATGTCTTTATTAATACATCAAAGCCTATATGTGGTATAATGACAGCTAAGACAAAACTGAGAAAGGGAATTAACCTTTCTTAAGCCATTATAATTATGCCACAAGGGTTTTAGACAAAATGTAGAATACTCACTTGCAAATTGGTGGTAATTATGCCGCATTAAATTTGTGATAAATGTTTCATGGTTTTCTAATAAATCATTGTTGCTTGCCAAAAATTAAAATTCAATTGGTCATCCTATGTATTCATTTGCTACATCCAGCAATTTTTCCAGAGTATTAAAACACATATGGATTTCTAAACACAAGAAAATTAACATTTAATTTATTTTTAAAAACTATGGTGAAATGTCCAATTTTTGCCATCTTTACAGGTAACATAGTTTTCTGTCATTTGGAGCAAAACAGGGTAAGCCATTGATATTACCTGTACTTTAAATTCATGCTGATACATGCTCTAAAGATATAAGATTAGAATTAAACCACCTTTCCAATGGCTGATGTTCTGGCCATGTTATAGTAAATCAGCATTTATTGGTATAAAGTTGCTACACAAATTTCTAATGTGGAGAATAGAACAATCTAAGTGAAGCACGCACCTGAGCACAGAATTTAAGAGAGAACACTCAAAAAATAGTATTCAAACTGAATAACATTTTATTACATTTTATAACATCAAAATTAATGTATAGAATTCATAACAAGAAAGTGCCATAAATGTGATTGAGATAAAAGTTCTCCCTGAATTTTTATTATTTTATATAAACACCCACTTGGCTCCTATTCCTAAAGTCTGGTCCATTACTCTTCAAAAATTAGTCAAGGACCCATATTAATCTTATGCTTTTCCTGTTTGCATAGTTAAGAGTCATAGTGTTTTTCTGTGCTCTTGTGGTTCATCATTGTGAATTATTGTCATTATGAATTGAACTGAGATTTCTTGAAACAAAGTCACCCAAGTCATCTCCCAGTTCATATCAGCCATATCAGAATGGCCATCATGTTCATTGTGGTTATGGAAGATAAGAGCATCTTTCTTTTCCATATTCTATTTTGTATGTAAAGCTCAGGCAGTGATTGCAGAACTTTTAAGACTGAGTCTTAAATTTGATGTATATTTAGTCTTTCTAGCTAGAATGTGCTATCTTTTGAGATAGAAATACATGATTCTTACTGGCACTGAATTTACATGAAAATAGTGTAGCATGGCAGGAGAGACTATAGAAATAACTAGGTAAGCTAAAATCATGCAATGTAAACATGCTCATCAATAAGGAAACTTACATTTGTTCAGTGACCTTAAAAACATGTTGATCAAAATATTTCAAATCTTTTTGCTGTTGGTTAGCTGGAAGTCAAAAATAGTAAAATAAATATTCAAAACACTGTCATTTTAAACTTTAAAGTGTGGAGAATGGAATTTTTCTATTTTGGGGGGGGATAATAAAATATATAATTTGAGCAATGAAGACTTTCTCTACACCATATAATTTACACAGGCACTGATGTTTTCCATGCATTAGTGAATTATCATATTCCTTCCTAAATCTGGATCAACTTGCAACACTTCTTTCTTTCTTTACACTTTGAATGTCATGAGATATTTCTAAGACTTCTCTAAACTAAAGATTCTGCCAGCATCACCACTTCTCTGAAGCACCAGCCCTTTCACCAAAATGATTTTCCTCTCCTTTGCTTTATTTTTTGTTTGTTTTTTGATGACACCCAGGAATGCTCAGAGAATGGTTCTGGTTATAAGGGTCATACCTGGTGGTACTCTGTGGAGAATCTCCATGGAGCCTCCATCATATTTAACATGTTCTCATTCCATTGAGCTATATTATACCCTCACTTACCACATTGTTGTTCTAAATTGTCCATCATTAAACTTCTGCTGCATACCTGGCGTCTCTCAAATGCTGCCAGAATCAGCATTTCTACAGTCCATTAGTCCTTCTATAACAACAATTTTTTTTGTTTTTTTGGCACACTTGGCTACACACAGGGGGTACTCCTGGCTCTATGCTCAGAAATAGCTCCTGGCAGGCTAAAGGGATCCTATGGGATGCTGGGGGAATCCAACAGGACCTGCTTCAGTGGGCCGAATGTAAGGCAAATGCCCTACCACTGTGCTATCATTCTGACTCCCACAACACTTATTTTTAATGTAAATTGAGCCCCTCATCCTCCTATCTGATTTGTGAAATGTCATTGGATTTTATGCAGTCATGATGTGATGAAGTTTAAAAGGCAGCATGCCAGTGTGTTTCCCTCTTGCTATTTAAGTTAAAGAACCAATACAAGATAGTAAATGATCAAAAAACAATAAATGAAGTATTGTGGCTGGTCATTGTTTCAAGTGCTCATAGTGATTTTTGGACTCATAAGCACCTTGGTGAATTTTTTTTATTATTTTTTTTTTTTTTTTGGTTTTTGGGCCACACCCAGTGACGCTCAGGGGTTACTCCTGGCTATTCGCTCAGAAGTCGCTCTTGGCAGACACGGGGGACCATATGGGAACCGGGGGATCGAACCGTGGTCCGTCCTAGGCTAGCGCAGGCAAGGCAGCAGGCACCTTACTTCCTGCGCCACCTCCCGGCTCCCGAATTTTATATTTAATGCAATTATACACAGCCAATATGCCATAGAAATAGAAATATTTTCATATGGGTTGCAACTATGAAAAATAAAAGCTATCTATATTATAGTATCCCTTAATAGTTCTAAAGTTACGGTATAATTTGCTGAATATAAACCAAACTACATATTTTATAATACTTTTCCCCTATCAAAAATATTATATATTAAGGTTTTATATATATAACATTATATATACTTTGTATATTTTCTCTTCCAAATTAGCATGTATTATAATCAACTTTTTTTGGTTTTAGGGCCACAACTGGGGGATCGAACTGCAGTCTGTCCTAGGTTAGCGGGCTCAAGGCAGATGTCCTACCGGTTACACCACTACTCTGGTCCTATAATCAACTATTTCATACTGAAATATTCATAGAGAAAGATAAAGGTGATTCCTAACACCCATTCTCTTTCTCAAAAAAACAAATGGCCTCTGCATTAATTTTTTGGTTTTTCTGGTTTTGGTTTTTGCTTTGGGGAGCCTTACCCAGTAGTACAAAGGGTAGTTACTCCTGGATCTGTGCTCAGAAATTATTCCTGGCAAGCTTGGGGATTGAACCCAAATCAGCCACATGCAAGGTAAATTCCCTTATTTCTGTGCTTTTGCTCTAAGCCCTGTATTATATATTTTAAAATGTTTTGGTATATAGGTTTAAGATTTTTCAATTTTCTGTATTAATCACTTTTATGTCTTCCTCTTTGAAACTCTAATAGAAATATGGAATTTCCAAGTTGAATTAGAAAATTTGTGAAATAATTTTTAGCCCTATGTATTTAGTTTAAAAATCTTTAGTAGCTTTGCTATTCTTTTTAATATTCAAATTCCATGTCCTTCCTTCTGTTACTAAATACTTTACATTTGTCAAATACCCTTCTTTTATTTTCATCTTGTACTCTCCAAATGATTTTTTTAATTATATCTTACACAATGGAAATCTTAAAGTATCTAAGTTTTTGTATAACGAACCCTCTTCTTGGATAATACCTACTTTCTCATTATTCTGCCTGTTAAACAAAATGCCATGACCACTGAAACAACCTAGAGGCAAGTAAAAAGATAGTGAGAGTGAAACACTCTCCTCTCATGAAACTCTCACTGGGTCCGTCTCCTGAGATTCCCTACCTGAATCTTACATGAAAGACAATAAAATTAATCTTGTCTAAGTCATTGTGATTTTAGTATTTTTGTGCACATGGTGCTTAATTTCATCTGACTACATACAAAAATTGTTACATAATATGGTTTCTAAACATATATATTTTAGGGGCCAGAGCAGTGACGCTAGAGGTAAGGCATCTGCAAGCACTAGCCTAGGACTGACCGTAGTTGGATCACTTGTTGTCCCATATGGTCCCCCCCAAGCCAGGAGCGATTTCTCAGCACAAAGCCAGGAGTAACCCCTGAATGTCAACAGGTGTGGCCCCAAAACAAAAGCAAAAACAAAAAAGACAAAACATATATTTAAAGATACTGCATTGCAAAATAACATATTCTTTTTGTTGTTTATTTTAAATAAGAGCAAATATTTTCAATTATAATTTTCTGATAAAATATTTTCAAATTTTCAATTATAATGTATTTTCTAATATTTTCTTAGTTTTTATAATTAATTTATTGAAGCACGAGGGTTACAAAATTGCTCGCGATTGATTTTCAGTCATAGAATGTACACCACCCTTCACCAGTGCAACCTTCCCATCATTAATGCCCCTGGTTTTCCTACTCACCCGGCTACTTGTCTCTGATAGCATATTCTGATAAGCATTTCAGTAGGAGAAATGATGTTCCATTTTTCAATGGCTGCATGTGTTCAATTAAAACATCATATACTAGAGCCAGAGAGATAGTTCAGAGGGTGGTTTACTTGCCTTGCAGGCTACTCAATGGAGTTCAATGCCAGCACCACCTATAGTCCCTTGAGACCCGCCAGAGGTGATCCCTGAGTGGAGAACAAGGAAAATTCCTAAGCATACCAGATGTAGCCCAAAATCTAGGGTGGGGGGAACCAATTTATATACAGGGTTCAGAGTTATAATATTACAATTTAAGTACTTTCCTAACATTTAGTTGGTATCACAAGTTACACAATCATGTGTAATCACAGATATAGCCTTGATCACAGTCTTGTATGATGCAGACACTCTGCTCCAAAAACCCATCATGTGTAATCCTGTCCATTACAATCAGTCCAATCATTTTCTATTGCTGATGGCTGCTTTTGTTTGAGCTATTGTAGATGAAAAACTAGCAGCATCTTCATTTCTCCTTGAATATAGGAAGCTGTTTTACTAGCATTTGTGCCTTAATGAGAGGTTGAGTCCAAAAATATTCACATGCCATGACTCATAGAAACTTTAAATTTTCTTCCTAAATATCTTCCTGCTCTAGTTTGCAAAGAGAAGTATGTCTTTTGTGAATGAAAATGTTATGTATCAATCGGATATTATTTTAGATTTGGTAACCACCTTTAAACTTCTTTATTCTAGATTTAAATGTTTCCTGGGCATTTTTTTAATAGTGATTTTTATTTTGACCAAAGTGGATTACATATCTTTTACAGTAATATTTTAGGTACATATTGACATTGATTCAGGGGAATTCCCACCACCAAAGTTGTCCTACCTCCACCCTTGTAGCCAGCAAGCACCCCATATTCCCCTCCCTGACCCCCCCCCCATGCTGCTAGTATAAGTGGTTCCTTCTGTGTCTAGCTTGTTGTAGATTGGGTATCAATTCTGTTGTCGTTGGATTGGGTTTGGTGTTTCAGTCCAATCATTTTTATTACTACTTAGTGTTCATACAACTGTTTGGTCTTGGTGAACTCCATTTTTCCCCCTCAAATTGAAAGCAGAACGAGATGGTTCAAGTTATGTGGTTCTGTGTAAGGAAAAGAAAATAATAAATTGGGGGTAAAATCAAACAAGCAAAAAATGGGCAGAATCCTTCTAGAGGCTATAAATATTATTTTGAGAGAATAAAGGTAAATAGGAAGCGAAACACATCAATACAAAAAGAAAAATCAAACAAAAAATCCAAGACGCACCACAGCAATAAAGACAAACGCCACACACTAACCACGGTCCTGAAATAAAAACAAAGCAAAGCCCAGAAATGAAAACAACAACAACAACAACAACAACAGTAACAAAACCCCCCCTCCTAATTATTTTGTGCTGATTTTCTTTTTTTTTTTCTGCATAGGCACAGTAAATATTGGGGAAATTAGAAAGGGAATTTCCTTGGCCTAATAGATACAGGGTTTTTCCACCCTTGACATATACTGTCATGGGAATAACTACCAACTTTGTACACGTTCAATTACTCTCCCCTAGGTAATTTGTGGTGTATGGAAAACTTCTGTTCCATGTGGATGACAAAATCAGACCTCTGTATCTAGAGATTTTGGTGTCTGCATAAATCAAAGAATGGAGCCTATGATGAAGTCTTTCTTTACGGTTCTAGAAGTTCTGTTCCATCACTGTTGTTTTAATCAGTCTTTTGTAGTTGGTGATCTTGGTTTTTGCACTGATCCTAGGATGAAGTCTAGGATAGAGTCTTTCATTATGTTTCCAGAAACCTGTTCAGTTGCAGTTGTCTCAGTCAGAGCTCTGGAGTTAGAGATCTTAGTTGCTGTACAGATCATAGGCCAAGTCCTAGATAGGGCTTTATTTATTAGTCCCAGGTTAAGTTCTGTCCTGGGCATTTTTCTTTACTATATCATCGAGTTTTCAGTCTTTTCAGTAGCTCACACCAATATATTGATATATAATTTTAAATTATACCAACTCTAAGTGTTCATATCACTGCATCTAAAGTTGACAAGTTTTTTTTTCTAGAAAGGTCTACATTGTAAATATTGGGGTATTGTAGGCCAAATCTTCTCAGTTGAATGGATAAACTCTGTCACCGTATATTGATATTTTAGACAATTTATTATAAATTTGTTTCTACATTTTATAAAGTTTTATTGATGCAGTAAAGCTATATCCATAAAATTTAAATGAACTGTAATTTTTATAAATTACTATTTTTAAAAGAGCAAACTGATAACTTATGAGTAATTGTATGTTCATAGATTAAAGCTAAATCTAATAAATAGTGACCAAGATGTTTATAAAAGAAAATTGTATCTAATCTGCTAGTGTCCCACATCACCTAGGCAGATCTAAGCTGAATTTCAAAACCTGGACTGCTGGACTTGAATTTAATAACTCTAGTAACATATTTGTCTTTTGTTGGCAAAAAGTTATGTTTAAGAAAATATAAAGCAAAAATAATAATCATTGAATGAGTCAATTCTTGCTGATATTTTAACCTAGTGTTTTGATAATACTTCTTAAGTTTTTAATCGGTGAAAAATTCTACCCACTATTTGTAATCAGTTTGTTTCCTAATGTATTTTCTGTCATTAAATAATGCAGAAAAATAATCTAATCTAATAGTACCCAAGATTCGAGGAATGTATATTAAATATTTTTGGAATAATAAATAGGACAAGTAAAATTTATTTACTTAAATATGAAGAGACCATTAAATATTATTTCTACATCTGATAGGAAAAAATCACAGAAAACATCTGAAAGACTTGGTAAGTTCTGTTCTAAAATTAGTAAGAGAATATTTTTTCTACTTTCAACATATATAAGAATCTATGGATTATACAAAGTTTGGCATAGAAATTCATAGAAGAAACCACATTGAGATGCATATTAGACGGAAGGAGGCTGACTAAACAAATTCCAACTGGGATGGCCAAAGATGAATTTACTTACAAAGTCTTAAGGTACCAAAGTGAAATGTATTCAATCAAGAATCTTGTGTATTCTGATCAAAAATCAGGCTGGTTCTTTAAACTTAGAATTGCTTTATAGTTTACCAAAGATAAGTCCAGAGAGAGAGTACAGAAGGTAAGGCTCTTGCTTTAAGTACAGATGATTCAGATTTTATCCTTGATATTGAATCTAGTTCCAAAGTATCACTCCAGAGATAAGAAGCAAGAATAGTCCCTGAACACCCCAGGGTCTAACCCACTTTCCCAAATTATACTTGTAAATACTTAAACAAATACTAGTATTCACTAAGATAAACTTAAGATGGCTGTATATAATAAGCCAGCCTCTAGACAACAAGTCATCTATCATCTCATTGACTATATAATCTATACTTAGGTTTTCCCCTCCCTTATAAAGATCATTAACTAAGAGCTGAAGACAGCTATGTAACAACAAAGGTCACAGAGCAGGAGTCGTTATTTCCATTAAAAAAATCTAAAACTCGTTGGTGTTTATTAATGCCCAGTTTCTACTCTCTCATGTTTCTATGAGTTGACTGACTAGTTCTCATTCTTTCCAAATTTCTCCTACTGGGGCTACAGTTGTTTAAGGGCATAACCGGGGTGGAAAATTGCCCAGGTTGTTGGCTGAGAGGTCAGCTGAGCTGTCAACAAAATTGCCTCTATTCTTTTCCACAGAGAATTTCTATTCTATCATGAAGGCGATTTGTGTCAAAGAGCAGAAAGTTAAAGGTGATATACATCTGTGTTCTGAGCAGCTTGTCTTTTCTGTTGCATTATTTTAGTCAAAGTCACTCAAGAGAAGTTCAACTTTAGGTAGGCAAAAATAAAACAACTTTACATCTTGGTGTGAGTAGTGGTAAACATATACCAAAATTGAAAATTGGTGGGTGGCCACCATTAGAGAGCCATCACATAGTGACACATAACAATAAATATGTAAGAAAAAAATAGCACAGTAATTCTTGTAGATAGGACAGTGGAAGATTGATTATAAGTAGATTTGCTCCATGAAATGCTTCTGGTTTTAAAGAGTTTTGCTCTTCTTTAAGCTTTAGAGTAAATAATTCCTTCCAACAAAAACCCATATTCAATAATCATATGGGGACTATGTGCAGGATTAGTCCTGATGGAAGAGCCAGTGTTTCCATCTCTCTTTGTTTTCCTCAAAGCCAACTGTTGAATCATATTCTGGCAAGAATACTAAGCGGAAAGTTCAATACTGAGATCTAGGTCATTATAATTCTATAATAAATCTTATCTATATGCCTAGAAATATGAGATGTACCCTATAATGAAAAGAATAAATAGACTCAAAATAAGATATACTTAAACAGTTTCTGAAATTGCAATACATTAGATACTAATAGTGAAAGAATTTGGCTTTGATGTAAATTGGGAGTAGCAAACATGTGTTAAGAAAAAGAAGGCTGCCACCAGGGAGTCACTGTGCACTGATAGAAAACCATGATGTGACTTTAATGAAAGAATAATGTAAGATTTGAGAAATAACAACCTATCCATATGATCACATATAAAGTTGAGGAATGAGTCCTCAATAGTATCTTTAATGATTTTATTATAACAAAGATAATTTATTTGAGGAAGAGGATATTCTCATGGAAATGGTTATGTTCATCTCTACTTTAGATACTTTATTTATATATCATTTATCTCATAATCCTTTTGTGATGTTCTTTCTAGCTTAAAGATCATTATCATTAGCATAAAATGCTGATTTTATATTTTTATCTTATATAATATAGTTATTATATAAGATTCAGCCACACATCAGATTGTTTCTAGCAGATCAATCTTAGAACTGAAAATTCTACAACCTCTGAGTGTGGGTACAAGGACATTCCCCTCCCTGCTGGAAAACAACACAGCAGCCCCACCACACCCAACATCATCCAACACATAAAGAATTCAGCTTCACAGCTCCTGCAAAGAGAAATTTGAACACCTCTAAATTTCACAGTACTGACAGCCCAGGAGGAGTGCATCAACTTTTATTGGAAAGTTGCATAGAAACCTACCAAGTATATTGAGTAAAAATCAGTAATATAGAAGATTCAACAACCAGCAACAAGATCAGTAAATCCTCAGAGAATGACATTAGCAACACCATTGTGAGATATCATGAAAAAAATACTGATCTATTTTCTAATTTATAATCATTCTAATTTATATATAACTCACTTATATTAATTGATGAAATAGACATATATACTATACATATATGCTAATGTACATATATACTAGAGGTGAAAGTATATGCTTTGCATGCAGACCTTGGTTTATTCCCAGCACTACAAATTTTTCCAAACATTTATAACTGTGACCCTGAAGTCCTCGAGCACTACTGGAATGACCTCGGACATCTCTAACACTGCAGGATCTGAAAAGTCCCTAGTCTTCAGGTCCCTGCATCATTATTCTGTCCCAATTGGTCAAGAGTCTCCAGGACAGGGGCCAGAGTAGTGCACAGTGGTGAGACATCCTTGCCCAGGCTAGCCTAGGACGGACATCAGTTCGATCCCCTTGCTTCCCATATGGTCCCCCAAGCCAGGAGCAATTTCTGAGTGCATAACCAGGAGTAACCCCTGAGTGTCACTGGGTGTGGCCAAAAACGAAGAAAAAAAAAATAAAAAAGAATCTCCAGGAGAAACCTCTAGGCTTTGGGAAGCCACCTAGCTTAAAAAATATTTTAGAAACATAGATTATAATATACTAATATGCAATGTCCAAGAATATATTATACATTCATCATAACTGGTAACCAAGAAAGAGATAACATCCTCAGACCTAAGCTTGAAGATAAAAATAGCTGTTGTCAGTTTTCTAGCTGTTTTTCCTAGAAAATGGCCTTTGGTTTTATCTTCTGAGCAAGAGTCAATAAAGTCTCTCACATTTCTCACATGTGTGGCTTACTTGCTTGAGATACAGACTATATACGTGTGTGCTCAAGTATATACAAGTACAAATGAGCTTTTCTGGACTAGTGTAAGAAAATATATTACTAATGAAGAATAAAGGATACTGACTCAATACTTGCTAGCAACCTAGTTTAAAATGCAAGAATGTTCACCACAGTAACAGCTGAATTATCAAGATCACCAAGAATGTTATTTGCATTTACAAAAAAGAAGTGTAGTACAACCTAATAATATCTTCCTATGGCTGTCACTTGACATATGTCTCTGCTCTTAAGAACTACTCTACAGGGAAAAAGCAAAATGATTGTGAGTATATAAAATTAACTTTATTATACCCCTTGAAATCATGGATACCTATAGATCAAAGCTTCAAATACAGATCAGAAAAGCAAAAATTCAGACAAGATCATAGAACTAAATTCTTTAAAGTTCTTGTTAATTAAATTTGAGGTTAATACAAGTCACAAGGAATAATCCCCAGCATGTAGATATCTATTGATTTACATTTTGATGAAAACTGAGTATTAATGAGAGAAAGGAGACTTTCAAAAGGCGTAGAAAAAATTTATTTTAGGACATAGACCTAGAATTTAAAACTCTTCATTCTATTGCAACATAAATTATTAGAAATTCTATCAATATCTAAAGTATATAGACAGGCTTCATTCTTCCTATTCTATCCTTTGGTTTATTTTTATATAATTCACAGCTTTTATCATGCTTATATAGGATGAAAATCATTTGGACAAACAGCTATTGACATCTTTTATTGTAAAAATAGAAACTAAAGACTTAGAAGGTTTATATAAATACTATCTTGGAAAACTATCTGTTTGGACAGAACCAACTTTGACTGGAAGGTATGGCTATAAATAAAATTATCATCTATGTATGAAAAAATAAGAAAGTTTCAGCTATTCCTAATTGGGTTTCTGGTTGAGTTGGATTCTTTCCTCCTCCAATAATCAGAATTAATTTGGGATTCCATGCCATTACATGAGAAATCAAATTTTTATTATAACCTGGAGCAAACTTCCCTACTATTAATATGGACTGAATATTTGATGCTAGTTAGAGGAACTGAAAGGCTGATGATCTAGTTATTGGTGGAAAGAGGGTTTTGAGGATTATAAAATCACCTTTTATTGGACCACAACTCAACCTCACCATCTCAAGCTCACACCTATAAATAAGGAAGCTTTCCTATTCTGCATTCTAGTACCAATGAATGACAACAAACAGTAAATCCAGCTAGATGAGTATTCTATTTAGGAATTTTAGGCTCAAAGATGATGCATCATAAAAAAATAAACAACATTATATTTGGGGGACAAAGGACAAATATCCTCCACCAGATGTTTGTGATATATTTATATGCATATATATTTTTCTTTTTTTCTTTTTCTTTTCTTTTTTTATTAGGGGAGAGCGTGAATGCAGTCCCTTACTATCACAAATTATGCAGTCAAGTTTCCCACATTTGGGAAAATCACAGGGGTCAGCACATCCGGAGTGCAATGGATAAGCCTCAACCTAGGAAAACCACAATCATGGTATCTCCCTTGCCAGGTAAGTATATGAATATATTTCTAAGGAAAAAAAACTAACATTTATGAATGTTGACAGAAGAAAAAGGGAAGTGGTGTCAGAAGTTGGTAGCAGATTAAGACTAGAGTGTCAAAGGATGTGACCAGAAATTGACATTAATTAGATAAACCAGCACATTGAATAACCCTCGGTGGAAATGAGAAAATTGAGAAATCCAGATACTACTTCTGAGGGTTCAATGAATGAGATGGAAGAAACATCATCCTTGAAAATTGCCATTCCAGCTCTCCCATTGCAATGCTTATTCTTCCAGCTCTCATTGTCCCATGAACATGTCTCTCTGTTTCTGTATCTGCTTACTTTTCCCACTCCAGAGAAGCCCACATTCACAGCTTCAACATGTACTTCCTTTGTTTTGCTTCCTTCAGATATTTCTTCTCTTTTTTTTTATTTTTTTGTTTCGTACCTTCATATATTTTATTATTAATAATAACAAGATATTTATTAATAATAAGATATTTAGTTGTTATTTGATAAGATATTAATAACAAGAATATATTTATTAATAATAAGATATTTATTTAAGCACTATTACAAACATGTTTGTATCACTTCACATCTTTTTAAATAAATTTTATCCAATTAAATTTTGCTTCACTTTGGAAATTGCATGCTCCTTTTTACGAACATTAAACACCTATTTTTCCTTTTTGTTTGTTTTTTGCTTCAGTTGCCCTGTCTAGCAGCTCAGGAATAGTCCTGGCTCTGTATTCAACTATTACTCTTGTCAGGGCTCAAGGAATCACATATGGATGGTGCCTGGGATCAAAGTCATGTGCAAAACTAAGGCCTTACCCACTGTACTATCATTTTAGCTCCCACTTAACTATTTAAAACAAAAAAAAAAACTTTATCGATTGATTGATTTTTGGGTCACACCCAGAGGTGCTCAGGGGTTGCTCCTGAGTCTGCCTCAGAAATTGCCCCTGGCAATGTGTTTCCTGGGGAAAAATATGGAATACCAGGAATCGAACCGGGTCCCTCCCTGGCTGGTTGCATGCAAGGCAAATATGCCCCACTGCTGTGCTATCTCTCAGAACTACCCTTTTTTTATTTTTTTTAAGACAGAACTGTGTGGAAAAATTGCTATTTCAAGGTGGTAATATAGCTTAGCAATAGAGTGCTTGCTTTTCATGCATCTGTGTCTGATTCCCAGCATCTCGCGAAAACCTGCCCAAATAAGAGCTTCATTTATATATGTATAATGAATAAAATGTGCACAGTATGCAGTTTGTTTTTGTCCATTTATAAGTTTTAAAATGTAAAGGTGTCTTCTTCCAGGTGATTGCAGGGCTAATTTAATGAGTTTCTAGCTCTCTATTATTTTTATTATTGTTATTGCCAGTAACTAAGCATTATCATTATCAAGACAATCAGATTATATGAAATTTATCAATATTCTGCTCTTCTGAAAATCACCTTAAGAGACTCTCATTTGCCACCCACACTTTTACCAGCATTTCTGTCTCAATAAACAACAAACCTGGAGCTATCACTCACCACTGTTATTTTTTTAATAATTTATTTAAGCACTGTGGTTACAGAAATGTTCATAGTTCATAGTTGAGTTTCAGTCATCAAATGTACACCAGTTTTTTCCAGTGCAACTTTTTCCAAAGCTAACCTTCCTTCAACCTTTGCTTGTCTCTACTTCTCTCTCTCATCATTCTCTCTTTCTCCCTTGTCATTGTCATAGTAGTTGTTAGTGCAGCTATTTCTCTAACATAGCTCAACACTCTTTGTGACAAGCTTCGTATCATGAACTTGTCCTCCTGACCCTCATCTCTATTTTCTCTGGTTATTATCATCATACTGTCTTTTAAAAGCCCTCTCTTCTTACCTTAAGAGGTAATTCCAAACTTGAAGGATCATTGATATTACTTCTCCTTTGATTCCAACTTAGCAGTGTTTTTTAGGGTGGAAAGAGAGTAAGGTCACACTAAGCAATGCTCAGGGGCTAATCATGACTCTGTGCTTAGGTTTCACCAGGTACCATGCAGTGCCAGGGATTGGTCGCATGTAAGAAAAGCATCTTCTCCTTAGCACTGTATCTCCAGTCTTCAATTTGCCATTTTGACATAGCTTCTTTTAATTCATTTTTTTTCTCAAAATCTTAGCCTAAAATGACTCTCCCTTTCTTTCTCTCATATTTGCCTACATATCTATTATCTCTCCTAAGAATAAAAATTGTCTTTTATGTACCCTGTGGCAAAATACATGTTCTTTCATATATCCTTACTCAAAATTTGAGACTGCTGTAACTACCAATATTCCTTTTTTTTAGTTTCAATAAGTTTTTATTGGGAATATTCTGCATGCAACTATCCACATAGATCGGGGGGATACAAATAACACAACTAATAAACTAAAAACTTAGAACAATATTATTTATCAATAATGTTACATTCCGTAAAATTTGCCTTACAATGTAGAGAAAATTACATCCTACCAATGACTGACAAAGTCACAAACACTAACGTGAACATTGGCCTTGGTTCTGATCAGAGCTGTGTGGAGCCGGCTGCTGGGGCTGCATACAGGGCACACACTGACAGAGGCTAGGAGCAGAGTCCTGACTCCTGGAGCTGCGGCGGGCACACAGAAGAGCCACATTAAAAAATGTAAAAAGCCGCATGTGGCTCGCTGCTTGCCGACCACTTTTCTAGACCAAAGCATGGCATCACAATAACCTTTGGGGTTTGGTTTGAGTGTTTCTCTTTTTTATCCCCCTGAGCTCAATTTGCAATCTTCCAAAAGCAAGACTTTTTCTTTGTTGGTTGGTTTTGGTTTTGGATTTTGGGGCCACACATGGCAGTGCTTAGGATTTACTCCTGCCTCTAGACTCAGGGATCACTACAATAGCTATGCTCTCTCCTCTACATGCAACATAGAAGCGAAAGTGGTCTCCACCTGTCATAACATTTAGGATGTAGCATCTTTCAATTTATCATCTGCAAAATATTGTTCTATATATCAAAGAAATACCAGGTTATACCATCTCTGTTGTCAACATAAAAGACTTGTACATGAACCAGAGTGATAATGCAGTGGGTAGGGCTTTTGCCTTCCATAAATGTTTGATTCTCAACCATTTGCTTCCCAAAGTCCTTTAGGAATGATCCTTAATCACAGAGCCAGAAAAATGTCACAAGCACCACTGGGTGTGCCCCCCAAAAGTGGTATAAAATCCAAGCAAAATAAGGATTCCCCAAAAGGTTAATCAGCACCATTATTGGAGTTCAAAGTGCATATAATTGCATCTCATTGCTCAGAAGGTGGGGAAGGCTTAGAAAGATTTGGTATAGAAGTAAACAATCAAATATAAGTATTATGTGAAACTACTGGAGGCCCATTTATTAAGAATATAGGTTCTATTTTGCCTGGAGCATGGAAGTCTATGGCTAGATGGCAGCAAATTTGGGGTGAGGTCTCCACTGGTCTAGGGTCATGCATTCCTTACTTAGAAATTTATGTCTTATTTCCATAGCAACCAGAAACCTTCAAAGGCTTGGAAGCAACAAAATGCCAGGCTCAGAGCTGACCTAAATTCAATCAAAGGTCCCTCTGCACCTTTCAAGGATTAAGAAATTATCTGTGCCAACTCTGAAAACTGGAAGAAGACATCTGAAGAAGTACTGGATGATAATGCTCTATTTAAATTAGTTTCTAGCTCACAAGAATGTTCCCAAATGATTCCACAAACTTCACAGTATTAAGAAGAAAATTAAATTTTCTTTAATTGTACTAGGTTACCACTAACGGCTAAATAAAATAACATATCTGCCTTCTTGGATTAGGAAAATCAGAAAGATGCTGATACTCTATTATATCATATAAATTGATATCAAAATGACATTTTAGTTATGTAATAATGAATGAATCAAACTAATTAACATCAAGTAACTAAAGAAACTGGTACTATAATGTGTTTTTTATTCAATTTTAAAAATCTTTTATTTTCAACTGAAAACCACATATGGAGGTCTTTTTTTCAAGCTCACAAAGTAGGAAATTCAGTCAAATGTGAAGTATATTTATCACCAAAATCCTACTTTCATAACTACATTATTAAATTAAAATTTTATATTCAAGGCAATTTGTCCAAGTGACATATTTAGAATGTTTTCATTAGGTAGTAATTAACATAATCCTTGGGGGGGTACAATTAAAAGAGTAATTCCTTCTCAAAAGGCAAAATCATAGTTTTTTCAGCCTAATAGAGATAATATGTATATAGGAAATAAAGATCAAGCAAAAAGACTTTATAAAAGAAGTAGAATCTGGAAAGAAATATAAAGATTTATCAGTCACTAGGAATTGCTTTTTTAATTATTAAATAATAATTTTACTGATACCCATTAAAATACATTTAGTTACAGGGGTTTGAAAAATAATTTCTTTTTTCATGCAATTAATTACACTTCAGGGCTCAGCAAACCTATTTTTAACAGTAACCACAGCTGCCTATGTTCATGATCAGTCTAGAAATAAACCTAGTGCTATGTCAGCTCCCTAGAGTTATAAATATTGGTTTATGTTATCCACAAATGGAAAAAGAATTTTTTTTATGAAATCACTGATACTAAAGATGTCAAGGCTAAATCCTCACATTTCTCTTGAATTCCAGGATTCTTTGTTAATGATCTTCAGGACTGTTGTTCTTCATCCAAAATTAAGCTGAAAATTATTTGAAAGTAGGGAAAAATGTATCACTCTCCCTAAACTGGATTGTCTCCTATTCAAAAGAGAACTTTAATCATTGATGGAGGAATATGAACCTCTTAAGGGCATAGCATAGCACCCAGAGCTCTCAGGAATGCCACTGAGTCAAGAAAGTCTCTAAGGATAAATAATGCATTCGCATAAAGACATACAAACCATGCAAATAATCACTAAGCCATATAAGTCATTTGCACCTGATGTGGCTCAAAAATGTATTGTGTTTCTATGGCATCTTTGGAGAGTATGGAGCCTCCAACATTAGTTAAATCCATCATGCCAAGATCCTAATCAAAACAATTCCCAAAGGGCCTGTTTGATCTGAAATCTTGTAGACACAGCAAGGTAATTCCTTGAGAGCAGAATGAAAAACATTTAGCGTATTATGTCCATGAATTTAAGATATGCTGCCATGTTAGTCATAAATGATGCATGATCACAATAGCAACACAGTTCTGGTATTAATAACTTTTGTCCAGATCTTCTTCTAAAAAGAATATCCCAGTATAGCCTCTCGTCTTCATATATAAGGTCCACCTATTTCTATACCCTTCTTTCCTTCATAATTAATTAACCCCTTCCTTCAATAAAATCAATAAACAAACTCCATGTGGTTAATTTCTTTTTGAATTGACTCCAAGTGTGATACTTAAAACATCTTGCTGCCTCAATCATTAATAGCTTTTTCACTTCCTTACTATTCCAGTTTCGTCTGACAATGATCTTTTTTGTTTGTTTATTTCTAATTACATTATTTAGAGTATCTGCACCACCATCTTGGAACCACAAGAGTCAGGACACTACTGGGTAACTTTCTTGAAAGTCTAATGAGTTTAGGAACACCTTTTGCCACCCATGTCAAGTGAAGTAATATACACTGTCCAATAGTGTAAAATATCAGTTAAAATACAATGCATTGTCTTGGATGAGGAGAAATAACCTAAAAGATACCTTTTCACAGCTCAAAAGATGTTTTTTCACTGTATCTATTTCAAGTAAAAGAAATCATTAGAGTTAACATACACATAGAAAGTTGTTTCCAAATTTCATATTAACAGTATATGTAATATAACATAATTATATATAATTATATTATTTTGGAAAATATTTCTGTACATAAATTGATTTGTTATCGGTACAGAGACTAATATACAAGATATGAAAAATGCTCCCAAATTAGGTGAAAAATAATCCTATCAAAATGGGGAGAAGAGCTAAATAGGTGCATCTTCAAAGAAGACATATAGATGGTGAATAAATATTAAAAAATTGCTTTGCATTACTTAATATGTACTGGGAAAAGCACATTCTTTAAAAATCAACAATGAGATATTTTTTCAAACCAGTGAGACTTTTTGGTTGTTAAAAAAAAGGTAGAGAGAAAGTAACTTTTATTCACTGTTGGTGGGAATGTCAACTGGTTTGGACTCTGTAGAATACAGCAAGAAGGTGTCTCAAAAAAGCAAAAATTGATGTTGCTTTTATATAATCCAGTAACTTTATTTCTTGGCTTCTATCTTAAGAGCCTGGGAAAATATTAAAAACAAAAATGATACTCTTTTGTTGACTGCAATTCAATTAACTGTAGATAAGATTTGGCAACCACCCAAGTGCTCATCTATAGACGAATGAGTAAAGAAATACTTACACACACACACACACACACACATACACACACACAATGAACTACTACTCAGCTATAAGAAAAGATGAGATCATGCAGTTCACGAATACATCACCATGATGAATGGAATTAGTCAGAGGGAGAGGAACAAAGGCTGAATGATCTCTCTCATACGAGGAGATTTTAGAGAAGGTAGTTGATCAAACGTGAGCAGGGGTAATTAGTGCAATCAGAAGATATGATGGAGGACCCTCTGGATAAATGGCACAGAGAGTAAAATTAACCAAAAGCAAAGCACAGAGGTTCTCATGACCAAGAATGCCCAAAGCCAGGGTTCTTCCTAAATAGAAGAGGTGCTACTTGTCCTTCATCCTGAAGAGAAAAAGTCACCTGACCTAAGATAAACTAGCCAAAGAAGTCATCAAAAAGTTTTTTTTTAATTAGGAAATGACCATTTATTGGGGTGTAGGGAAAAAAGTGAAGTAATAGTGAGTATTGGGGAAAAAATAGATAAAAAAAAACCTGTGTTTGGTGCTGCTACCCACTTCTTGAGTCAGTCCTCTCCAAACTGTGTCTCAGGCAGAGCATGTGATTTTCCTCTTCTGTCTTTGTCTTAATAAAATCTTTCACTATCTTGAGTCTCCTGAGTGAATTTTTCTCTCCAAAGAGAAAAAAGACTGAGACAGCACAATGCAATCAATTCTGCGAGTAGAGGAGTTTTAAAAAACATATAAGAGAGTGGTCAGGAATACTAGACCCTAAGAACTGGCCAGAGCTAGAATTGAGTTTGCTAACAAGGTGGGGTACAGAGATAAAAGGAAACCTTAAGACATTGGATGCTGACACTGTGGCGGCATATGTGGAGGTAGAACATTGTGTGCCTTAAACTTTATTACTAATGGTAATGGAAATCACAGGGCCTAACTAAAACAAATAATAAGTGAAAATAATATAATTCTATCAGGGGGCCAGGGAGATAGCATGGAGGTAAGGCGTTTGCCTTTCATGCAAAAGGTCATCAGTTCGAATTCCGGTGCCCCATATGGTCCCCCGTGCCTGCCAGGAGCAATTTCTGAGCATGGAGCCAGGAGTAACCCCTGAGCACTGCCGGGTGTGACCCAAAAAAATATATATATATAATTCTATCAATTATATTTGATAAACAGTTATTATACAGTAAGAGGCAGTGATACATAAATCATAGGAAAATTATGCAAAAATACAATTTTGCTTTTATGAGCATCTGTTTATGCAAATAAAAGTCATTTATAGAAAGATAAATATAATGTCAAACAAGGTGCTTTAAGTCTTATATCATTTTATACTTGACATAACACTCTCATTACCATTATCATATTTAATAGGTGAAATTTAACCTCATAAAATAAGGAATTTCATATTACAAAATAAGACTAATGTTCAAATATGTGAAAATTAGTTGCTCTTGGGGCCCGGGAGATAGCATGGAGGTAAGGCATTTGCCTTTCATGCAAAAGGTCATCGGTTCGAATCCAAGTGCCCCATATGGTCCCCCGTGCCTGCCAGGAGCAATTTCTGAGCATGGAGCCAGGAGTAACCCCTGAGCACTGCCAGGTGTGACCCAAAAACAAAAACAAAAACAAAAAAAGAAAATTAGTTGCTCAAAGACAAGTAATAAGTAGTAATGTGGTAATTCATCTTAACATATTTATTTATCTTTCCAATGTTCTAAAAGTTAGGATCTAGTAATACTAGATGCTTTTCCCCAGAGAAATAAGATGTCCTATAGAAGGAATTTGACTTGGAATAATTACCATATATACTTAAGTATAAGTCAAGTTTTTCAGCACAAAACTCAATTTATCCTCAGGTCACACAGGTTATTTGATTCAATGTGCACACACCAAATCAAATGCTCATAGACTCCAGACATCTTCTGCCATCTTCTGGAGGGGGCGGTGCTTCAGCTTAGTATACAAGTCATGACTGAGCTGAAGAGATAGGAGGATGAACTGAACAGTATGCCACTGAACTATTTATCCCACAATATTCTGCACTTTGTACGAGACCGACAGCAGTGATGATGATATCTGCAAACTCGGTGATGATGACAATGTCTATGCTGATAACCTCACATCAGATACAGCTGAAGCTCTGTTTGGACATACAGATTATGATGAGAAGAAATCCAGTTTTGAAAGATTTTAACCTTTGTGATTTAGCTTGATTAACTATTAAACTACAGTTTTCTGCACTTTAAATTTAAAGTTATTGTTGGTAGTTTACAGTTTTTCTTTAGCAATAAATATTGAAAAACATTGGGGCCCGGGAAATAGCATGGGGGGCCCGGGAGATAGCATGGAGGTAAGGCGTTTACCTTTCATGCAAAAGGTCATAGGTTCGAATCCCGGTGCCCCATATGGTCCCCCGTGCCTGCCAGGAGCAATTTCTGAGCATGAAGCCAGGAA
>PVKC010010946.1:0-25183 GCA_004027635.1 Crocidura indochinensis
CTAAGGCACCTTAAACCAAGGTGCTGTGGAACCGAATTACAATGAAAGCTGTTTAGATGTCACCAATAAGGACAAAAGAGAAACTGGCAAAAAGTAATTAACCAAGGAAATGGTCAAGGAATGAATCTGGGGTCCTAGTCTGCTTTAATTGACTCTTGTCACAAAGGCAAATATGTAGGCTTTCTAGCTCTAAAATTCAGGCAGTCAGTCGGCCAACAATAAAAGTGTCTATAAATCCAACTCTGAGTGTCCCTTCCAACATGGAAGTCCTAGATAGTGAGATGTTAAGTTCTTTTTATTTTTAAAGACATCCATCAGCTGGAAAAAACATGTGATTTTTTAAAAATTTTTCTTGGCCATCATCATACAGTGTTTTGTTCTCAGTTATAAGGAAAGGGATAAAAAGTAGGAAACATAAAAATAAAAAATAAAGAAGGGAAACTGTTTTAATATATTTTCTGAAGTGTTATTCTAAGGTGTAATAGCAAGTGATCTTTTCCTAGAATTCAAACCTGTGGTTTGAAGAAAATAAATTTCTGGTAAAATTTTTGTAGACAAGAGATTTATAGATAGGAAAGAGAGGAAAACTGGGCAGGTCAATTGTACTCTATTATCATAAACATTAAAGCCCTGTAATAGAAAACCTTGGAGATTGTTGGTGGAAATGTAATTTGGTTTATATAGTTTAGTAAGCAGGGTACACAAAAATATTCACACTGGTGTTGGGATTGGTGCTAGAAAATTGTATACCTAATACTCCATTATGAACAACTTTGTAAATTATAGTGCCTTAATATGAAAAATTAAAAATAGGAATCTATGTCCTAGTTATTCCACTGATAAATATTTACTTTAAAAATGTAAAAACACTGATTCAAAGAGGCATACACATTTCACATGTTCGCTGCAGTATTATTTACAATAGCCAAGAGTAGGAAATGATACTAAGCGCCTATTAATAAGTGATTGGATAAGAATAAGTATAAATACCCAGTAAATATTTTTGAAAAATGAAACATTACCACTTGAAATGATCTACAGAGAATTATTATTAAGTGAAATAAGTCAAATTAAGAAGGGGGTGGGTGGATTTCTAGCCTCTGGTTCTACACTGAATTCTTTTCTGTTCTGGAGGCTAGCTCTGGCCAGCATGGGGTGTAGGGAGAACCCAGGCCGAAGGCCCTCTCTCTAGCTTGGGGGTGCTGGGAGGCCAGGGAGGCGCCCAACCATCTCCCCACCTCCCTCCCAGACTCCAGGAGCATGTCTGGGTGATGGTCCAGGCAGCCTGAAAGGTGGGTGTGCCAGGGAGAACTCTAAAGAGGGGGGGCTTGGGCAACTTTCTTTCTCACTGGTCTCCATTTTCAAAATTGCTTGGGGTCTAGTGCCCCTGCGCATATGATATAAATTAATAGAATTTTTTATGATTAATGTATGTTTTGCAGATGCAGAATGTCCTTATTATATTCTGCCCTTGCTTACCGCCCTACAAGCTCACTCCCTCACCCCCAACCATCATTACCCCACATTTAACCCTTTTTACCTTCAGTTCTTGGCTCCTCAAAAAGCAGATCATTATCCCCACACAAAGCCAGCTGTCAAACCGCACCCTAAGTGATATGGTAGACTCTCAGCCTAAGAAGATACCAATACCCTGTTGCTATTGATCTACTCTCAGAGGCCTCCTTCCCTCCTCCGTCCTTCATTGTGGGCCTTTGTTAAGAGACTCTGTTTCTGAGAAGTCATGGCTCGAGGATTTTTCCCGATATGGGTACATCGCCAGCCGGCAATCAGACTGCACAAGCCAAACCACAGACCAAAGTGATGCATAGAATTTAAGACACCCCCAACTATTTCAGAGACATAAAATGGACATATATACACATATATATATACATACATACATATATATATTCTTCTCTTTGTGCTCTGTTCAATAAGGAATTTTGGTAGATGAGTCCTTAGATTTAGAGCTAATGTTAGGGGGCCGGCGGTGGCGCTGGAGATAAGGTGGCTACCTTGCCTGCGCTAACCTAGGACGGACCACGGTTCCATCCCCCGGTTCCCCATATGGTCCCCCGTGCCTGCCAGGAGCGACTTCTGAGCAAATAGCCAGGAGTAAACCCTGAGCGTCACCGGGTGTGGCCCCCCCAAAAAAAAACAAAAACAAAAACAAAAACAAAAAAAATAGAGCTAATGTTAGAACCAAGTTACAGGGATTGTTGGACTTGTTCCAATGGTCCCCATATGCACCAATAACGCCATGAGGCATTGTTCCACTTTTGCATAGCACATAAAAATGAGAAAATACTATACATACAGGCAAGTTCTTACCTAATAGAGACAGGGACACACACATCTTGTAATGCAGTGGGGCCTTACACTTTGAACATTGTCATGGCTCAGGCCTCAGAAGAATGGGCATTGTCCATTCACCCCTGAACCAGGATGCCATCTACTATGCAACCACAGTTGTCTATAACATCACCTGGGAGCAATCCTCTACCACGGAAGACCCTACCGCTGCCCCAGCATCGACCTACTCCAAAGAGAGGTCTCTTCACACTGAGAAGACACAACAACAACAACAACCTGCTTTCAGGGCAGGGCTATCTTCATTGCCCTCTAATTGTGAGGTGAAACTGGAGAACTCTTCACATCATCCTGACTTCGATGTAGGATATGCACAAATTCCAGGATCTTTAACTACAGAAGCCTGGCACCAACAACAGTGACTATTTGGGGAAGGGAGGGGAGGCTTATTGGCACTACAGACTTGTATTGTACAACCTAGTATGCCTGGAGCCTAGAAATGGTCTTATGCCAGAAAACTTCAGGGATAAGGTCTCCTTGTATTTAGGCTTTTCCTTTCCATGTCCCCCATATTTTGCTGTGCCTATGCAAACAACAATTGCCATCCCAACACTGTTTTTGCTGTAATTCTTTAATTCATATCCTTAAAAACAGAACAAGAAAAGCTTATTAAAATTTCTGCTAGGCCTTTTAAAAAAAGAAGGAGGACCAACATATAAATGTGGCACAAAGAGAAATTAAACAAATGAAATAATTAAATAATTCAATGATAAATTTTTAGATGATATGATCAAAGTAAACCAGAAGAAAAGTGGGAAACCAGGTAGAACTTAAATTCTGCTGTGAATTTAATGCAATATATAAGCAGACAACTTATTATGTTGCATTCCTGAAACAATGTTTTTGGTGGTCCTTCCCAGCTATGTTTGAGAACTGGAGGTTCACTCCCAAAATTTCTTTGCCCTGAGGTACTGGAGTGGATAGTAAACTAGAGGTAAGGATACAAAGGTTCTGGGGCATGGCAGTGCTGGAAGCCCATCGGTTTCTAACAGAGCTACCCCAACAATTCCCAAAAGGGCCTTGTGATATCATAGACCCAACCCAGAGTCTCCCACAAGATAGAGGGAAATAACATAACAACATCACATCACAACACAACACAACATAATATAACACAACATAACAAAACACAACACAACAAACATAACATAATATAACAATATAGACATAACATAATACAGCATAATATAGCATAACATAAAGCATAACATAATGTAATATAATACATTATAACATAATATACTACATATTATAGTATATATAATACTTCCATAGAATTTCAATACACTTTATTCATTGTTTCAGCTTCTTCTCTGCCTCTCTTTTCTTCCTCTCCTCTCCTTCCTCCTGCCCTTTTTCTTTTTCATTTCTTATATTATACCTTTCTAATGTCTTTCTTTCCTAGAATGAATATGCTATTTGGTTTACTTCGTTTTCATCTTCAAAAAGTATAGCATGGTTTGCTTTGTTGACATTTTTAGGACAAAAAGGCAATATGCATTTAACTCACCAAAAAAAATTAGGATAGTGCAATTCTCTTTAGCATAAGACATACTTTTTGATGATTTTGAAAAGCAGCTTGAAAAATTATATTTTTATTTGAGTTTTTTTGTAGAATCATCTTTAGGATAATGATTGTGACATTCCACATAGGTGAATCAATTTCTGATACACATTTTAAAAATGAATGTTCTGGTTGTCTTTTCACATTTGTTACAATGAGATTTAAAATAGAGACTTATCATAACCTATTGAAGGGTTGTGAATAGCAACAGGCCTGGTGAAATTTTGGGAGGAAATTAAAAGTGATGCGACATATTGAAAGATGCTTAGGCAGACATAAAAATTAAGTGGGAGTCCAAATTACCTAAATATTTTAAAATACGATGGATCTCTTTCCCCACCAGGCTTCTATAGTTCAAAAAATCATGGTTGATTGACTTATTGACCCTTTCTTCATCCTTTTTGGACTTGTGTCTTTTGTCAGTTGACTTTGTAAAACCTCTTAGAGTGAACTTCTCCAGTCCTTGATGTAGCTTTGGTGATATAATGTGCTTCAGTTGATGTAATATCAGTGAAAGAAAGACTTGCTACTGCCAAGCAAGGATTGAAGAAGTTTTCTAAGATTCTACTTGTCATTGCCATAGAAGTAACATGACATGACTAGGTTGAGGTTCGAGGAAAGGAGATAAGGAAGAAAGAATAGATAACAATTGAGCCAAATATAGAACAACAAACCCAGCTGATTCTATACTTCCTGAGCATAGAAAACTGTTCTAGTAAGCCTGGAGCTTCATAATATTTGCTATATGTATCAACAGGACATTCTATATATTATTATCATAAGTTTACATATAAGTAACATTATTATGGATGAAATTTCTTCACTGACCCAAACACTACTCTTAATTTAATCTGCTAAAGAAAGAGTGTATTAGTAGGTAGTAAGTGAGAGCATGAAGCAATGATGGTTTATTGAAGATGCAGTAAGAGATGATTTTGGGGGTGGAGGGAGCATTATGCAGTATTCAGGAGGTTTGGGTACTCTCCTGACCAATCAAGTGGCAGTTCAATGCAAGGGCCTGGGAATGTGCTGCTCCTCTGGTTTGGTGGTACTTGGAATTACCTGAGCCCCTGTGTCCAGTGCTTGGGGCTGTAAAGGCCACAACCAGGAATACTTGAGAATCATATGGTGCTGGGATCACACAAGGATTAGATGCATGTGAGAAATGTCCCTTCACCCCTGTACAATCTCTCTGGATCCCTTACCACTTTGAATATCCAAATCTTAACTGCATAAAGGCAAAGGAAATCACAGAACCACAATTACCTTGTTATATTAAAAAACATGTCCAAGTTCATTGACAATAGACTTTGGAACCTTTGATAAGCCAATAAATTACTAGAAAAGACATTCAAGATGACTTTTATCTGAAATAATTTGAACTCATAGATATTCACAGGTAACCTATTCAATTGCAGGTCAAGTAAAATCACCAAAGTTTGTCTTTAAATTATAACTCCTAGTGCAAATATTCTTTCCAAAGCTACACAGAAAAAATGTTTTAACTCACTGAACAAGTTGTTTTGAATGCAATTGTAAATCATTGTCTTTTCCACACTAAATTCCCAGACTTTATTCACCATATAATTTTGATATGCCAGTCACCATTCTTATCCTACTTCCTATATATCCACTTGCTGGTTCATGTCCCTCATAAAATGGCAAATGCAAAATGAGAGTAATTCCTTAAAATGTGCAAATAATTGCTAAATTTTTGATTTCCTTTTATAAGTGGACATTAGTTTCAACGATAATGATTGTTCTGGTTATTATTTCTCTATTGAGTCAATTTGGTTTATCCTCCAAATGTTTCTTTCTCCAGTAATTATAATTATTTTTCTTTCCTATGAATGATAATATAATAATAATTTTGTTTTTTATGGTATTAAATTGACTTTCTGTAAAATGAGAGAGCAACCTAAATGCTGGTATTTCCCCTTTGCGAGTTCATTATTTCACACAAAACCCTAAGGGAGGAGTTGTCATGATCATGTGAAATGAGGACACAGACAAAGAGATGCTTCTGCATGGGATTCAAATCCAGGCTATCTTGATTCCATATTCATGATTTTCTACCATCTTCTCTTTTTAATTTTAATTTTAATTTATCAGGAAAGGTCAACTATATGACAGGAAAGGCCAGTAACAAATGTGGGTTAGTGTTTACCCATTTTTGGGTACTAAATTGAAAGGTGTCCATTTTCATGAAAAATAACCTTTTGTTGTGTAATATTACAAAGTGATCACCTGGAATATAACATTGCAGGGCCAGAGTAACACACAGCAGATAATGCATTTTCCTTGCATGGAACCTACTTAGGTTTGATCCTCTGAATCCTATATGATCATCTGAGCACCACAAGGAATGACTCATGAGTGCAGAGCCAGAAGTAACCTTTGAGCACTGCTGGGTGTATCGCCAAAACAAAATAAAAACAAAACCAAAAAACTACATCACTAGTATATAGGTCAGTATGGAAAGTCCATGATCTTCAACTGCTCATATTCAAATCCCCAGAATTGGTAGATTTTCAACATTACATGGGAAAGGGAAACAAAGGTTGAAAATAGAAGTAAGGTTGTTATAAAATCAGGGAACCTTGATACAAGGATATATTTGAAATAGTTGATATATTTGATTTATCCAGGTGGGTCTAATGTTATAATTATAAGGGTCTTTATGGAAGAGGAAGTCAAGACCACAGAGACAGAAGAGTGAGAAAGGCTTGACTTATCAATAATGAAATAAGAAAAGGGGTCCTCAATCAGGAAGTGAGCAGTCTCCAGTATCTGATATAGGCAAGCCAAAGGATTCTCCCCTAAGAACTCAAGCAAGGACTACAGCTCAGCTGACTCTATGATTTTAGCCCAATGAAATCAAATAGATCTTCAGAATTATAAGGTCCTAAGTTTGTGATGTTTGAAGCTTTTAAGTTTTTGGTAATTTGTGACAATAGCAACTGGCAACTAATATATTGGAGGTACTTGTGTTAATGACTCACACTTTCTTTCTGGAGAAACTTGCCCTCAGCAATTTTTTCTTCTTGCCAGTAAAGTATAAGAGGACAAACAATATGGAAGCATAAGGGAAAGTCATTGACACCAATATATAAAAGCAGAACCACTTAGGGCAATTTACTTTGCTCTGTGGGCGTGGGCTGAGGAGAGACTCTGGTAGAGACCCTCTTCTCAGTTCAGCCCATTCCTTGCCCAATCATGCTTTTCTTCCTTTCCCTTCTTCTTTAGTAAGGTCTCCTTCTCTCAGATTCTATTTCTAGGCTCTCTGGAGTCCCACTGAGGAGTAACAAGAAACAACCAAAAGGAAGAGCAGGAAGGCTCAGAAAGCATAGTCAGGGAGTGAAACTGGGAGGTTAGATTAAAGAACATATTCTCAGGGCTGGAATGATAGCACAGCGGTAGGGCATTTATTTGCCTTGCACTTGGTTGTCCCATAAAGGACCTGCGTTCAGTTCCTAGCATCTCATATAGTCCCCAAAGCCTGCCAGGAGCGATTTCTGAGCACAGAGCCAGGAGTAACCCCTGAGTGCCACAAGGCATGGCCCCCAAATGAAACAAAACAAACAAAACAAAAAAAGAACATATTCTTTTTGTGCTAAGATCCACACTGGCTCCTGACTTTGATTCTTAGCTGGGTAAACTGATGCTCTTGAATGTAAAATGGTTCTTAAATGAAGAAGTCATTGCCTAGGTCAACTCTGGGGTGTCTAGGGTGTAAGCAAGAGCCACAGAGTTGGCCTGACATTGGAAAGGGAAAGGTAGGGAAGCTCTCTCTCAGATCCATTGCTCTAGGCACTGCAGGAATTTTATAGTCTCAGAGAAACAGTTTATAGCTAGCTGGTCCCACTCCACGTAGGCAAAGGTGGGCCAGACTCCTTCTTCTTGTGTGGTGACTTGTATTGCCCACTTATTAAGACACTCTGCTGTTCTGAAATATCTGATTTCAATTCACCTTGACTCCTATCTGAAGTCTTCTGTGATCTCCGTCTTTTAAAACTCTGGGTCTCTGGTATTGGGGTGAGCTAAACATGAAATCTTTGTATCATGGCATCAAGTGGCCTCCATGTTCCTGCCAGCAATATCATAGAATGGACCCTGTTTGTCAGGGTCCAGAAATCTATTCACCAAGCAGTAGAATTAATCCTGAGACCACCCCATGTGAATTCCACCACAGACCATAATGCATCACTTGGATCCCCGTAGAACTGAAGGATTCAATGCCCACCTGTCAACTGGTATGGCTAGAATCTCAGCTAACTCCTGTTGGCTGAACAGAGATGCTTTGGCCAAGACTCTGTCACCTCTCCTAGGCTTCCCAAATGTGATTAGGTTATTAGGGGGTATAATAACCCAGACTTCCATTTGGAGGGTCAGATTATGCTAGAAGAGCTTTGGAGCTTACTGGGAATGGTAAAAGTTTTTGTCAACAACTCAAAGTCCAATTGTCCATTCTGTGTAGTTATGTTTCCCATCCCAAATATTCTTCCCCAAATACTCTGTGCAATCCTCTTACATACCCATGCGTGTACATCAACCTTGTGGTTAGGGATATGGGCCAAAGTTCACCCCTTTCATACTTTCCCATGGTCTGAAAGCAGGGACAGGAAAAGACCTTACCCACGATCATGTGGTTGCAGATGTCACAGAAAGTGGGCTTCTTGAAGATGTGCTCCTGAAAGGTGTGGGTCTTGCTGCTGGAGTGCAGGCCAGTCCGGGTAGGGGTGGATGTCAGGCTTCCAGGTGCTGGCAGTGGGCTGGAGCTGGGGCTGTCTTCAGACAGCATTTCTCCTGGTAGCTTTGAATCACTGTTTCGTTGGAAGAAGTTGTCGGCACTTTTGCTCCGTAAACTCTTGGTCTTGAAAGAAAGTGACCGTTTTAGTTTCTGGAGCTGTAATGCAATGACAGAACACTCTCTTACTGGATTGCACACATGCACTCATGCTGTGGGGATGAGGTCTGATCCACAATGCCACACTGTCCACAGAGACCCCTCAGTTCCTGGGAAGCCTCATCTATGTCCCCAGGCGGATGAGGTGATGTCGATGCTGCATGCTAACCCTACAAAGCTGACTATAGAAACAGGGCCTGTTCTGCTTTTGCTTCTGTGCCTGCTCCTCCTCTCTACCTTTTTGAAGTCCTGCTAATGCATAGTCATAAAGTCTCATGATATGGGGTTTGAATGCCATTTACCTTTCTGAATATGAATCATTGGATATTTAAGTGTACAAACTCTTGGACTCAGAAATGTGGCCTGAGACCAGGGAGTTAGCACAGGGGCCAGAAACAGATGTCTTGCTTCTGCAGGACCCTGGTTCCATCTCCAGAATGCGTGGTTCCTTGAACTGAGCCTGGTGTAGACCTAGAAACCTCTGAACAGTGCTGAGGTGGCCCTTGAAACATCCTCGGCACTGGCATAGAAACCTCAGGGAAGCAGAATCTCTGGAAGTGGCTACTAGGCTACATAATCCAGCATTTAATATTCTCCATTATAGAACCTCCTCCTGCAAAGGTGTCTCTAATGCTGAAAATTCTATAGACCTTCTTTTCATTTCTCAGTCACTAAGCTCTGCCAGGGGTCTCAAACTCGCTGCTCTTGGGTCACAAATGGTCCTCCGTACAATATTTTGTGGCCCTGCCCTAGAGGAATCTTTTTTTTTGTTTTGTTTTGTTTTAGTTGTTTGGGTCACACCCCCCAATGCTCAAGGCTTACTACTAACTTTGCACTCAAGGATCACCCGACTTTGCCTCCTGCTGCCCCCAGATAAATTGAGTTTGAGACCCCTGCCAGTCAAGCAAGTGTTTCCATCAGAAATGGAATACGTTTAACTAAACTACTCATAGACATAGTGGATTCGTGTGGAATTGTTTTGAGAAGAATTGTATATAATTTAAACTTTGATGTTTTGAGTTCTGATGCGAGGATCCAGCCTCAGGGGAGAGAAATAAAACAAAAGTTTTGTAACTTCTCTCTCTCTCTCTCTCTCTCTCTCTCTCTCCCTCTCTCTCTCACTTTCTTTCTCTCTGTTTAAAATGGAAAAGGTGAATATGTAAAACTTTCCCCAACACCCTTTTACCAAAGCTTTCTTTTGAGATATTAATCCCACCTGGGTGGTCAGATCTGCCCACACCTTGTATGGGGTGGACTGTTTTAAATAAAGAGAAGAGAGATCAAGCTGTGGGGAGGCAAGAGAGAAGCAGCAAAAGGCAGAGGGAAGGAGTAGAAAACAGCTTATCAGTAAAAGCACATGTGAGGAAAAACACATGGCGGACAGGCCATGGAATAAAAGAAAGCTAACTCTGATGAAACTCTTACTGCTTGTGAATTATTTCTCTGCCATTACCCTGCATTTTTAGGCCCTTTGGCTGAAGGGGTTAGAGGCACCATGCTAGGGAAGGATTCATCCAACACGTGGGTCTCTATATAATTTTAATTTTAATCAACAGATGATATGAAACATGCAGTAAGTGTCCTGTGTGCAAAACAGTAGCACGATGTAGAATTCTCCATTAAATTTCCTTTGTTCTTCCCATGTTATACCACTAGTATGTGGGTAGGGCATGATGGAACATTTTTTCTTTGCTTGTGTGATCTTGAAACACCCAAATAGGTTTGGAACAGAAACCAACTTTCCAGAAGGTCTGTGCTGAGTCCAATCTGCATTTAAAATGCAGTTTTCACAACAGAATTAGAGGTATTTTTTGAAAACATAGAAGTGAGCATTCGGACTTCTCACTTAAAACCCTCGATAAAATTCCTTTGTTTTTCAATTTACAAAAAGGCATCCTGCCATAGGCTGTAGGGAGATGCAGATCTGGATCCTAATGATAGTGGACACTGCAGTTAAATTTGCTCTGTCCATCTTGGGCAGTGTCCTGTTCAAACTATTTAATTGCTATGCTATTTTCTTTTATACCACCAGTTCTTCAAGCATGGTTTTTCCTATGCTCAGATAAAAGAAATGAGCCACTTAGTAATTGCATGACCTGTAATAGGTCACTTCATCTTGAAGTTAGTTTAACTTTTTTGTAATTATAGTTTTAATTTTTGTCATTGAATATCCATGGGGACTCTGCCCAACTGCCTACAATGACCCGAAATGCAACACAAAGGAGCCAATTAAGGCTTCTATCTGGTGTGGCCGAACACTCCAATAAGGGATCTGGGATGCAGCTCAGAAACAGAGCATATGCTCTGTTGATGTGAAGCCATAAGCTCAATCCTTAGCACTATACCATGTGACTCCATGTGACACTCCTTTTGTGATTATGCACAAGCAAAAGTGTGGTGTTTCTAGTGTGAGAACATCAAGAGTGCACATGCATAAATAAAATGCATGTCTTTATCTCCATTCTGGTATTGTGGCCATACCAAAACAGGAGAAAGGGAAGGACAGGGGATATATCCCCACGTCAATCCGAACTTGCCAAGTCTTAACTTATCAACATCAGAACTTCTCTAATACCAGCAAGGTGTTGTGCCAGCAAGATACATTAGTCACTGCATTATTTCTTTATTTACTTTCCTATGTCCCTTTGCAATGTGCCTTTGCAATGTGACTTTCCCACATCAATTGGGAATTGACCCAGAGAAGTTTCCAGAAGCAACTTGAAGTCAGTTTCAAGCACTGACCTCAAGCAGGCCTTGAATGTCTTTGTCATATCTCTTGGAGGGAAATTCACTAAAATGCCATATAAACCAATCTAACTGAGACTGGAGGATGATTTTCTCATCTCCGATTACATTACAAGACAGAATAACTGTAACAGAATCACTGTACTTCCCTGAATAACAAATCTAGGTGAGACAGGAAGAACTATTTATCTAAATCCTGCTCAAACTATTTGTCTAAGCCCAACTATCAGTTTTACTCAGCTATTAATAATCAACTATCAACCAAAAATAAAAAAAATATTGAATTAAGTTGATTATCCAGGGTTAAGGAATAGTTCAGTGGGTAAGATGTTTACTTTGTATGTATTAAATCCTAGTTTAATCTCTGAGACCACATATAGTTCCCTGCACCCCACAGGAGTTATTACTGAGCACAAAACCAAGACTAAACACAAAGCATTGCCACAAAAAATTGGGCATCCATTGTGCATATATAGTAATGCATGCTAACGCCCCACCTTTCTGCCTTTTGGAACTTCAAAAGGGTGTTTTTTGCCCATTAGAAACTGCCTTTGGTCATGTAAAACCAGTTTTTCAAGCCAGTGAGTGGTAGAGAAGAAGCCTATTCAGGGCTTTCAAGAGAAAATTTAGAATAGTCCCAATGGGCATCATCAGTGAGGAAAGATGAGAGAATCAGCAATGCATTCATAGAAAATTCAGGAATAGAGTCAATCAAACGCTCTTGTATCTCTTTCCTAGAGCCAAATCTACCACAGAATCTGGAGATACGGAAGGAAGGAGGAAGGCATTCCAACTTCTGGAGTTGTTAATACACCATATCCTGACATAGCCTGCCTGGGTTATCAGTACATAGAAGCACAGCAGTTTTCTAAAATGAACCCCCTTTCTTTGGCAAAACGAAGTGAGAGGAGGGTTAGGAAATAATGACTCATTTATGACGAAGTCACCTAGAAGTGGAGATTTGGAAGCAGCCAAGGGGAGAATAGGTGTTTCACTCTTTCAATCCTTCTTGCTTTGTTAAACCAGACTGATGCTGCAGGAAGGGAGATGATAAATAGGATACAGGATGAGAATTTTATTTTAGACAGAGAGCAAGAAGTTCACTAGGAAATTGAGGACTCTTTTTAAGATTTTGTCATGAGTGGTGCAACTTAGGGTTAAGAATAGGGAAGCTTGGTCAAGGCACATACCATCACAGAAAAAGTCTTTGTCTTTCTCCCATAAGGTTGAGATGGAGTTTCATTAATAGTTTCCTGATTCAAAAATGAATGAATGACCCCTACTCTAGTTATATCAGGGCATGATTGTGGTGGTCACAAAGGATAATATAGGGAAAGCTAAGACTTTCACTTGGTACAGATGGGAAGAAGGTGATGGGTAGAACAGGGAACAGAAAACTGGAACCAGAACCGGGCTAATCTCTTATTTGGTGATACCTTTTCATCTGAAGACATTGTTAAATGGAGGCCCAGAGAAGTGAAGGATCTAACTCAAGGTCATATAACTTGAGGCCAGAGAGATAGTATAGTGAATAAGGCAACTGTCTTGCACGTGTCCAACCCAAGTGTGATCTCTGGCATCCCATATGGTTCCCTGAACACTACCAAGAGTGATTCCTGAGTGCAGAGCCAGATATAAACCCTGGGCATTATTTGATTTCACCAAACCAAACCAAACGAAACAAATAAAGGTCATACAAACTAAGTGCATTAATACCAGGATTTAAAATTAAATATGCTTTCCTCCACCCCCCAAAAATCTTTCTATTGTTTTGGAAAATTTATTTATTTATTTATTTATTTATTTATTTAATTTTTGGTTTTTGGGTCACACCCGGCAGTACTCAGGGGTTCCTCCTGCCTCTATGCTCAGAAATCGCTCCTGGAAGGCTCGAGAGACCACGTAGGATGCCGGGATTCGAACCACCAACCTTCTGCATGCAAGACAGGAAATTTTATTTTATATATTTAAAATTCTTAAAAGTAATAACGGACCACATATGTATGCTCTACCAAGGTGGAGCATCCGATGCCCTTTTTTGGTGCTCCTGCTTCTAAGACTGATAGTGTAAGGTGAAGCCTACATATAGAAGTCTAGGTCCTGCTTGTTTTCATGCACTCTATTTCTCCCTTAAGATTCTTCCATAATCTTTAGTGTTATGTTCCCTGGAAGTTTAGTATGATAACAAGAAACCACAGCATTTTTGTTTCTCTGTGGGAACTGACTGAAAGTTATGTCATACTTTCCAGGCCTGCGAACCTCAAGTGCTGGAGAATTTGCTTTGAAGTCAATATAACATTTGTTATTCATGTGAACAGCTTAAAAGAAATACAAGTGCAACAAAGTTCCTTGCAGTGAGTGCAAAGAAATATGCTTTCTGCAAATACCAATAAAAGACCAGAAGCCAAATAAGAACAAATGATGTACAGAAATAGAACAAGTTCATAATAGCAGATGTCACAGAATGAATGACCTCTTTGCACCACTGTGACAGCCTAGCTTCATTTTATTTATAATAATAACTACAGAAGGAACAGAGATTCCTCAATATTTACCATGTACTAGAAAATGTTCTGCACTTAATGTAATAATCCTAGCAACCCTATGAGTAAGATATTCATTCATTTATTCATTCAACAGTTCATTCAAGGGACCGGCAAGATGATACATCAGCTAAGCATTTGACTGACAAGAAGTCAACGTTCTATCAGGAATAGAACTGAGTTCTCTTTCTAGAGAACTTTCAGAAACATCCACCAAGCACAGAGCTGAGAGTAACTCATGAGCACTGCCAGGTGTGGCCTAACCACCTTTTCTTTTCCAGAGGCCAGAGCAATAGATGGGGCATTTGCCTTGCACATGGATTCGATTACTAGTATTCCAGACAGTCTCCTGAGTCTACCAGGAGTGAGTTCTGAGTGGAAGAGAGCAAGGAGTAAGCCCTGAGTGCCCAGGGTATACTCCCACCCAAATCTTCTCCAATACTCCACTTAATAAATAAATAAATAAATAAAATAAAATATTTTAAATAAATAAAACTTGTTGGATTACTGCTAAAAGCCAAAAAAGAATCTTGACTTTGAGATTATAACAGTAAAAAGATTCTCTTTATATATTCTTTTTATATCTATCTAATGGGTAGGTATAAAAAATAGAAAACTGAAGATAAATACCATGTAAATGTTGTATATAAAGGAAATAAAAGAGAATAGGACCTTGAACAAGTGACAAGACTTCTCTGAGAGGAGCAAAGACGTGAAGGAAGTAAGGTGTGAGCTATTTTGGAGAGAAGCATTTTTAACAATGGAAAAACCTAAAGGAAAAACCTGAACTCTAGAGCAGCATGGTATATTCAAAGAATATGAGGTCTCAAGCAGAGAAATGAAGGGGAGAAAGGGGAGCGATATTATGACCAGATTTATGCTAATCTTGAGAGTCAATGGGTTTGGAATTTACTGTAGACCTGATGGTTTTAATAAAGGAAGTGACAGTATGACTTTTATTTAAAAAGAGTTATTCTGGCTATTGTGAGGCAAATGGCCTAATGAGGGCAAGGCAGAAACACCACTTAAAAGACCAGCAATTAGAACTGCTAGAAGTAATTTGGACTTAGACTAGGTTAGTGATCATAAGATGTGGTTGACTCTGCATGTACTTTAAGGTAGAAATAATTGGACTTCCCGGCACCACAGGGAAAATTTGTGAACTCCTCAAATTTGTGGGCCACATGGCTGATTATATGACTGTAAAATACCCACATAATTTTAATACTGATTTACCTCTATAAATAAATCAAATTAGATGTGATATTATCAGAGAAGCTACATAATTTCAACAAACAAAATAAGATAAAGGTTAGTAGACCTTCAAATAATAAAATAAGATCCAAGTGTAAGATATGAAAATTTTCACAAATTTTCTTTCTGCAGTTTTTTAACCCTATAATTCTATTACCATTTAGCTGTATCGAGGGATTGGGGCTGGAGTGGTGGCTCAAGTAGTAGGGCATTTGCCTTGCACGTGCTAACCTAGGACTGACCATAGTTCAATGCCCTGGTGTCCCATATGATCCCTCAAGCCAGGTGCGATTTCTGAGTGATAGCCAGGAGTAAACCCTGAGCATCACTGGGTGTGGCCCAAAAACCAAAAAAAAAAAAAAAAAAAAGAAGAAGGAAAAAAAGAAATACTAAGTAAATTATTCATATCTAAAAAGAAATTGGCTTTAGGGAGGTTGAGAAACTGATGACCAGTGTGGAGGAAATATTACATAGGTGAGGGGACTGGTGTAGCAATATTGAATGTCAGAAACAGCTATTATGAATAACTCTGCAAACCACAGTGTCTAAAATAGAGAAACTTAATAAAAAAAGAAACAATTGGGTTTGTGGAAGGACAAGAGGTAGATTCTTTTTGTTATATAATATGATTTTATTCTAATCATATCATAATACATATCATTGACAATAATATTTTAGATTTTAACATAAAATCAGGGGAATTCCCATCACCGAATTGTCCTCCCTTCACCTCCATTCCCGTTCTACCTCCCATATCCTCCTCCCTCACCACCGGGGCTGCCAGAATAAGCTGTCCCCTCTGTGTCTAGCTTACTGCTTAGTCCTACACCTATTTGGTCTTGGTGCCTCCCGTACTTCCCGCTCTAGTTCAGAGGAGGGACTAGATAGTTCAACGTATAGATTCTTAAAAGAAGAAAATAATTAAGAAAGAGCTTAAGGTTTTAAGTCTAAGGAAATGGCTGAATTGATGGGGTAATTCATGGGAGGGAAAAACACAGGGGAAGAAGCAAGTGGGTGCAGGTTAGGTGTCAAGAATTCAGTTGTGAATAAGTCATTTGGAATGTTTATTTGGAATTGAAGAACAGCTGCCAAGGAGGCAATAAATTTGGAGGATTTGGGGATTCAGGGTAGAGGTCTAAACTGAAATAATACACTTGGGAATCATAAGCACATGATGGTATTTAAAACTGTGAAACAACAAGAGATCACTACTAAGTATGTAAGTGCAGACATTGTGGGGAAGTGATGTAAGAAAAGATCCTACAAGAAAAAAACATTTAATCCCATCAAAAAGTGGGGAGAAGAAATGAATAGACACTTTGACAAAGAAGAAATACGAATGGCCAAAAGGCCCATGAAAAGATGCTCCACATCACTAATCATCAGGGAGATGCAAATCAAAACATTGAAGAGGTACCATTTCATGCCACAGAGACTGGTACACATCACAAAGAATAAGAACAATCAATGCTGGCAGGGATGTGCAGAGAAAGGAACTCTCTCACTGCTGGCAAGAATGCTGTCTAATACAACTTTTTTGGAAAACAATATGGAGAGTCCTCAAAAAACTGGAAATTGAGCTTCTCTATGATCCAGCTATATCACTCTTAGAGATCATCCCCAGGAACACAAAGATGCAATTCAACAGCGCCTTCCTCACACAAAAATGCCTTCCTTACACAATACAAAAATGCCTTCCTCACACCTATATTTATTGCAGCGCTATGTAAAATAGCCATAAAATGGAAACAATCATGTTGACTTTCAGCCAATGAATGGCTAAAGAAACTGTGGTACATATACACAATGGAATATTATGCAGCCATCAGGAGAGATGAAGTCATGAATTTTTTCTATACATGGATAGACATGGAAACTATCATGCTGAGTGTAATATGTCAGGGGGAGAGAGATACAGAATAGTCTCACTCATATATATATTAAAATATATATATTAAAATATATATAGTTGCAATAATGTCCAGAGACAATAGAGATGGGGACTGGAAGGATCACTATATGAAGCTCACCACAAAGAGTGGTAAGTGAAGTTAGAGAAATAACTACGGTAACAGCTACCATGACAGTGTTAATGAGTGGGAGAAGTAGAAAGCCTGTCTAGAATATAGGCAGAGATGGGGGAGGAAGGAGTTAGCGGACATTGGTGCTGGAAATGTTGCACTGGTGAAGTGAGTTGTTTTTTTTTATGACTGAAACCTAACTATAATCATATTTGTAATTATGGTGCTTAGTTAAAGATATTATAAAAAGGATAGTAAATAATAAATTGTAGAAGAAACTAATGAGCATCAATAAATGAAGGATGTTTATTAAGTAATGTGAAGTTTAGTGTCTGACCATTTTATTACAAATTGAAGTATCTAAGGGAATGATTTTAGCAGTAGTAAATTAGTGAATCAATGTGGTTGAAACCAAGCCAAATAAATGGAATTCAGGAGGTGAATTGAATGAGGTTAGTTGGGTGGTGAACTTTGACAGCTTGGAGGATTAATGATGAAAAGATGAAGTAATTGGAAGAGTTTAGGATAAAGGATATTTTTGTTCTGCCTTCTATGTTTAAATTTGGGAGATTATTTTGACTTTATTTTGTTTTTAGTTTTGTTTGGGGGCTACATCTGTTTGTGTTTAAGGACTACCCTTGGCTTAGTGCTCAGGAGTGACTCTTGTCAGGGGACCATATCAGTACAATGAAACTAATCTGGTGGGAAGGATGCTAAGCAAACATGTACTATCTTTCCTGGCCTTATTTTATCCATTTTTGATTTGATGTTATATAAGGAGGGATCCAGATAAAGTCTTTGAGCAATAGGAAGTAAAATACAATGCAATGGGTGAGACTTGAGGTTGGAACAAGATAGTTTATACATAACAAGAGAGGTGTAGAATGGTTGTCCAAGTTGCTATTGGATAGATATGAAGTGTCTCTTTTAATTGATTATGTATCATCAGTGAAAAAGCTTGAGATTATTTTTTCACTTCTAAGTGGGCCTTAGAAGTGAATCAGAGCTTGGTTTCAGGTTATGACTTACTGCTATGGAAAAATTCACTAGAACTCAAAGTTAAATGGCCAGTGAGTTGCAGGACCAAGAATTACATATTAGACATTTAATGCCAAAGTTCCTTTACCCAAATAGACTTTCAAGAAGTTTCCTACCTTTACCTCCTCTTAATAAAATTCCTCTAATCAGTGTGCTTTATCTTCCTGAAATTTTAGTAATAATCTGCATGGTTGCCATGTTGAGCAACATTTCTACGGCAATTAATTTGGGAAGGCAAAAATCGGTGTTATTGGAGCAAATGAACACTGAGAATTGCAGCCTGAAGGTGACTTGAATGGCCTGTGTATTGATTTTCCAGTCTGTTCTGCACTGGCACATAAAGTTAATTAACCAGCATGTGCTAGATGGAGACTTAAAGTCTGCACTTTACAAGAAGGGATGGTGCTGGAACAAACGAGGCTATCTACCCCACAGGCACAAATCAGGAGGCACTGTCAGTGTTAGCTCAGCGCCCTGCCTATTGACACTTCACCATAAAAACTCTTCTCTGAACATTTCCTTTTCTATTTAAGAATACCCAGGAAAGCGCTGGTGTTGATCTGTGATGGAAATGAGATAATCAACATGTAAATATCTCATTCTATGTTTATATATGATATCTGCATCTTTAAAATGAATATTCTTTTCTTCACCTTTTAGCTTCTACAAAACAGGGATATGTCTTCTACTGAAGTGCTTTGCTTTTTATTTATTTTTTTTTTTACAGAAAAGATATTATTAAACCAATGATAACATCTAAGAATTTGGAGCTATGCTACTCATCATGCTGTACTTTGAAAACCAACTTGTTCCTTTTACACTCCATCAGCTATGCAGATCCAATTAATCTATTGCAAACTTGTCTGACTGGTTTGTCAGAGCTCCTTCTATATTCATCCTTTATATGTTAGAAGCAGAGTGTAAGTTTGAAGTTTTAAGACAAAATACCTAAGACGAAGATTTATTTTCTCACTTATTTTTCATGATCCTAAACTTAATTTTTTTAAGATAAGCATAATATATTCCAGAACCTGTTAGGATACTGTTTGGATGGGAACTCTATGGGAACTTTAAAGGAATATTCTATCAAATTGACTCTGTCAAAATCAGCTGCATAACTCTGTTTCAAATATGTTGGTAAAGCAAAGTTAATGAATATGATAAAGTGTATGATCATAAAGTTGGGCAGGTATGTCTTGGGCAGGTCCCTCAAGCTCTTTGGCTTGAGTCCAGTCAATCAACTGACGAATTTAGTGACTACAAAAATAATTCCTTTTTAGCTATGAACAATTCAGCACAGGGAGAAAATACTAAAAAACTCAGAATCTACTATAGTAGTTTGAAGATCTAATTCTAGAGACAAGTAGAAGTGCTTAAAACTCTGAGGGTGTCACAAGATGCTATTATATTATCAAGTGATAAGTAGAGTGAGTTGATTGCTGCCTACTCTAGAATGTCGGAAAAAGGCGCTATCAATGGAGAAATACTCATAAATATTCTTTGAAATCTTGAAGGATGAATCAACTTTAAAACACACAATTCAGTTTTTTTGCTTGCTTCAATGGCCCTCTATTTGTCTAGGTTATATCCAGGTTGTACATACTGCGGCATAAAAAAACCTTCCTGATTGATGGGGGTTACCCACCTGCCTAGAATTATTTCGAGGTCCCTCTCCTTTCTGCTAGATATACAGGTGTTTTAAGAGGAACATTGAGGTTTTCAATTTAGCTATTTTTTTTGAATTTTGGTTTGTTTTGGGGTCACATCTAATGGTGCTCTGGGCTCTGCATTCAGAGATGGGGCAAGGGAATAAGATAGGATGCTAGGGATCAACTGTGGGTTGGCTATATGAGAAACTAACACCCTAACTATTTGTACAAATGCTCTGGCCTCAAGTGCTGCTTAAACTTCTGTGACTTTGTTCTGTCATCAAGGTTCAGTCCATCTGGAAGATAGCTGGATCTCTGTGAATGCTTAATCCCTCATCTCCCACCTCTGTCCTCTTCCTTAACCATTCCTGCAAGATGAATTTGATTCTTTTCTCATATATGGCTCTGGATAGACCATAGATATTGTTCTGGATACTTTTATCTCTATAACATTACTTGTAAGAAGCTATAGCACAGTTCCTGGAACACCCTAATGATTGTAATATTATTATTAAAAAACAGACTTTATCCCAAGAGTTTTACATACATTGTCATACATTTTCACCCTTGAGGAAGGTGCTGTTAATATTTTTGAATAATGAGATAAAAACAGAGAAAAAGTAATGTGCCCAAATATACCCAGAAAAATGGTAAAGTGAACCATAACACCAAATACAATTTGACCAGATGCTATAAATTTAACATCCAAATACATATGACTGCTCCACAGTTAAATGAATTGACTGAATGAGCAGAAAGATTATCACCATGTTGGAAACTCAAACACAAAAGCAGGAGTGAATATAGCAGAGTAAGTGTTCCAGTTTCCCACAGGATTTAAACTATTTTTATAATCTTAAGGCAAATGCATTAGCTGCCCAGTGAACCGTTATACTTGACTGGTATGACTACTATTATGAGAGTACAGTTAGGAGTAGGAAATAGAATCAGATTAAAAAAATGTGTATGTTTCCTAAGAACAAAGCCAGGAATAAGTCTTGAGCTTCTCTGGTTTAGCCTTGAAACAATAACAAACAAAATAACACACACACACACACACACACACACACCAAAACTCAACTTCCAATAACTTTGTAAGTCATGACTATTAGTTGGGCAACGCAGGGTGGAACAGGCCCCCTAGGGCAGAGCTGAGCCTCTGAGCAAGAGACCCCTTCACTGCCATCATCCTGCTTGGCGCTGCTGAGTGGATGAGGCCTTTGACTGTCACAGGTGAGGGTGGAAAGCAGGTGACCCTAAGGCAGGGCTCAGCCTCCAAGCACAAGTGATCTACTTGCTGCCATCTCCCCTGTAGGGTGGAAGAGGCCTTTGGCCACCACAGGTGATGGGGAAAACCATGGTACCCTAAGGCAGGGCTCGATCTTTGCATGCAAGCAACCCCTTCTCCGCCATCACCTCCTTTTAGACTCTGCAGGGCAGAAGAACTCTCCTGCTATCACAGACCACTTTAAAAATATCACCCTAAAATTCCAGCACCTCTCTCACCCTATAAATGAACAATGGGGAAATTATGGAAGACATCAGTAGCTGGAGAAATGGAGAGAAATTCTAACAGATTTCCAAGTCCTCCAAAATGTACGAACTTAATAGATGAGGACCTAAAATCAGCTTTTAATGTCTTATCAATGAAATTCAAAGAATCACTAACCAAAGAAACTAAGTAATCCATAGACGAACAATTCATCCAGGTCAAAGAAGAATTCAATCAGGTAAGAAAGTCCATACAAAAGGAGCTAAGGGAACTAAAAACCATGTAGCAAGCCACAGCAGCAGAATTACACACATAGAGAATTTCATGGATGACCTTCAAGTCATAATGTAAGCCAGCAACAACGAAGAAATCAATAAAGAAATGAGAGACAAACATTGAACAAAGTATGATACTTAATAAATGAAGACAAAAGAAATAATCTACGACTTATAGGAATACCAGTAGGTGAATAAAAAGGAAAAGGGGAAGAACAAATAGTGAGAGAAATAATAGTAGAAAATTTTCCCACCCTCTAGAAAGAGGCACCTGTACAAATCCAAGAAGTGAAAAGAGTTCCAAATATAATAGACCCAAATAGATCTACATCAAGACGTATAGGAATCAAAATGGCCAAAAATAAAGAGAGCAATGAATTCTTTAAAGCAATAAGGGAAAAAATACCTCAAGTACAAAGGAAGGAACATAAGAATAGAACCAGATCTCCCATCTGAAACAATTCAGGCAATAAGTTAGTGGAACATTTTTTGTATCTTTATTTAAACACCTTGATTACAAATATGATTGTAGTTGGGCTTCAGTCATGTAAAGAACACCCCCATTCACCAATGCAACATTCCCATCACCAATGTCCCAAATATCTCTCTTCCCCTCCCCACCCCTGCCGGTATTCCAGACAGGCTTTCTACTTCCCTCATTCATTTACATTGTTATGATAGTTCTCAGTGTGGTTATTTCTCCAACTGCACTCACCACTCTTTGTGGTGAGCTTCATGTGAGGTGAACCTTCCAGCCCTCATATCTTTTGTCTCTGAGAATTATTGTAAGAATGTTTTTTATTTTTCTTAAAATCCATAGATATGAGTGAGACAATTCCGTGTCTATATCTCTCCCTCTGACTTATTTCACTCAGCATAATAGATTCCATGTACATCCATGTATAGGAAAATTTCATGATTTGATCTCTCCTGACGGCTTCACAATATTCCATTGTGTATTTAAACTACTGAATGAAAGAAACTTCCAACCTAGAGTCCACTACTTAGAAAAACTCTCATTTATGTGGGAGGGAGGGCAAAAAAATTCTCAGACAAAAAAGAACTTGCACTATTTGTGCTAACCAAACCGACTCTAAATGAGTTCCTCAGAGTTCAATTGCACAAACCAAACGCTTTGTGGTAACAACAACCCTACACTATATAACAGCACAACAATCATCTTTGTCAACCATTTCCTTAAATGTCAATGGACTACAGTCCCTCATTAAAAGGGAAGCAATGGATGGCACCAGTAACAACCAGTCATATGAACATTGAGTGAAAATAAAAAAATGATCAGACTTAAGCACTAAAGCCAAAGTCAACTACCCAATCTACAACAAGCTATACACAAAGAAGATTTCTTACACTAGCAGACCAAGGGGCAAAGTGATGCATGCTGGGAATAGGGGTGGTGGGAGGACAACACTGGTTTGTGGGAGTGGCCCTAATTCACTGTCACTGTGTACCTTAAATATAACTGTGAAAGACTTGTAATTTACATTAGTCACAATAAAAACTTATTTAAAATAAAAAGATCATGACTAAAAAATAAAACTTTTATTTTTTTTAAAGTGTGTGTGTATTGTGACTGAACCAATAACATAGCATAGTGTGTAGGTCATTTGCCTTGCACATGACTGAGCTGGGTTTGAAACCGGTATCCTATATCTCTCTCAAGAACCACCAGAAGTAGACGGGAGTAACACCTGAACAGAACCAGGCGTGGAGCCAAAAATAAAATAATAAATTAAATTTAAAAAGCACGCATAGAGCGTATGGGTGCATCTTCCGGGCAGAAAAATGGCATGCAAGTAAGAGACCCACTTCAGATTTTCTATAAGGCAGAGAATAAAAATGTCAAACTGGGGTAGATTCCGCAATAAGAGAGAGTATAGAGAAACACAATGGGAAGGAATCAGTAATGCCTTGACTTTAACCTCCCTATTTTCTTCAAAGAAGTTTCTAGATAGATCCCAAGTTCACATTGCTAGAGGAAGTCTAATATTATGAAAGTTTTAGCTGCTTCTTTAAAACTAGAGAAAGTTTTAAAGTCTTAAAGGGAATGTCAAGATAATTCATCTCTTTAAACACCATCATATTTCTTTGTCTCAAGTGTAAGATATTTTTTGGTCCTGTCCTAAAATCACCCTTTCCTATGCTATTTAATATCTGTATTGTGTTTGGGTTAGATTTTGCTCAGTGGTAACATCAATATGACCCTACTTTTACTTTTATTTTTTATTTACTCACTTATGAAACAGTTGTGTGAATGAGAAAGGCCAAACACTCTCTTTAGAAAATAGTGCAGGACAGACAGATGTGAAATGCTTGCCCAAGGACTCACCACATTTCCTATCCCTTCTCCCACATAAAAAGGGGGACCACTGTAAAATCTGAAAAACTCTATCTAAAGCTGTGCTGTTTCTGTTTATCCCGGAATTAGGGAACACCGTTTTGCTGATTTTCCTACCTGTAGATTTTAGTTTAAGAGTAATAATATAGGGTCACCAAATTACCTCATCAATGTGTGAAGTCTTCTCTTGGGAAAGAATGCAACATTAGCTCAGACAGATAAAAAATCCGAGAAGCTACCTAGCAAGACAGCACCTCCTAAGGACTAGCATAGCAATAAGGGTAGTAATAGCAACTATAATAAAGGTAAAATACAGCAATTTGTTTTGGGAGGAATATGGTGAAGAGGGAGGCTTGGATGTTGAAAGACAGAGCTGATCTAATGGTATCAGAGGTAAGTAGACTTCCATGTTAAGGTTGTGCAGAAAAGGGCTTAAAGAAGACAAATGGAGGTATGGTGTGGAGGTGGGAGAATAGAACTATTCAATGTGGTGTGCAATGCAGATTGCTTATTGTAAAAGACCTGAACTCAGGATCTATGACCCAAAAGACCACCAGGGAGACAGGCAGTAATGTATTTGTAAGGGAGTTTATTCCAGCATACTGGGGCCCAACATCTCCTAAGAAATGAGGACTCAGAGAATCGCTTACATGGCAAATTTAAAGGGTATGTAGGGTTCAGCCTATGGGATCCCTGCTTCTGGGTACTGATCTTTTTAAAAATTATTGGTCCTTATTTTTCCCCTTTGTCTCTCATACCGATGATAAGCGCCTCAGTCCATTTTTGGCATACTTGATCTTTACCCCAGTTTATCACTTTTCACTTCTTCAAACAAAACCGCATAACTAGAACTATCTAGTCCCGTCTCCCAGTTAGAGGGGAAATAAGGGAAGTACCAAGACCAAACAAGTATAAGATCACTAAGCTGTAAGCTAGGCACAGAGGAGACCATCTATTCTAGCAGCCCCAA
>PVKC010010947.1:0-25176 GCA_004027635.1 Crocidura indochinensis
AATCGCTGTCACCTTGGACCAATCACTACCCTAATTGCATTCACCACAATTTGTAGCATGCTTCCTTGTTTGGACTGAATATTATTAAGTAGACTTTAGTTTTTGGTATGAAGAGAAAATTAACATACTGATTAGGTAGAGATTTTCCTCTTTATTTCAATTTTTCAGTAACTATAACTTTGAACTTAATATTTCAATATGGTTAAAATATTGCAAACTAATTTATCCTTTTGTTTAAATAAAGTTCATAGTTTTTTTGATGTTTGCATGCACCTTTATCAGATGCTTTTATTGAGACTTGCTATAGGACAGGAATACATATAATACCTATGTACTTTAACTATCTCTTATATTTAACCTGTCAACAACCTGAGAGTTAAGCACTATTCCATAGCTCCTTTATTATAAGGAATTTGAGGCTTAAGATTACCAAATTGTATACACAAAATATATGTGTATGTATTTTATAGCAATAATTCTACTGGCTGTACTGACATGTTTTTATAGTGACCCTACCCCCATTATGGGGGGGAATTATAGTGGTGATAGGAATCAAACTCAGGGTCTTGCACATATGAGGCATAGAGTTAGGTAGTTAGATAGCTAGTTGCATAGGCAATGTCATGGAAATATGAAAATAAAAAAGCAGGGCAAAATGAAGCAGGCCAATGCGAGCAAATTTATTATGTGAAGAAAATTATGTCCAGTTTTATTTTTCTTTGGAAGGTCTCTTACAGAACAAGGAACATTTACAGGTTTGGTTAAATGAAAGTAGAGCTCATTTTAAATTCATTATAATAACTTAATATATCAAGACTTGCTATCAAAATCACACCCATAACAACCATGGCAGTTTTGTAATTGTCATGGCAACCCATGGACATAACAAAATATGGTCAGGGTCTTGGTGGTGAGCAAAAATGAATAAAGAAGACTGAAAAGTATTTTAAGGACTGGACAAAAGGTTGTCTGAGCTATTCATTCCCTTTTGGGTGCCATTCCCCAAAGTGTGTCTTCCCTTTTAAATACACTTTGTTTTAACTCTCCTGGGTGTTTGTCTTTATCTTTCTTTTTAAATCTACACCTACTTTTTTGCTCCTCATAAAATTTATTTTTGAGGAACCACAAGAATTAGGCAATATATTTCCCCACCTTTAACACCAGGGCTGTGTGTGTGTGTGTGTGTGTGTGTGTGTGTGTGTGTCTGTCTGTCTGTCTGTCTGTCTGTCTCAACACTATATTTCTCTGAAGGAGCCAAAATCTAGGAAAGAAGAAAGGGAAAAAGCAAAATTAAAGCATGTTACTTCCGAATTTTCAATTCTATTTTGTTGATCTAAGGGTCTGTCTTTATTTCAGTCCCTGATGTTTTAATTACTACCATTTTGTAACACAATTTGGAGTTGGGGAAAGTGTTGTTTCCGATTTTCTTGTTCCTAAAGATTATTTAGGTATTCTGGGGGTTTTATTGTTTTCTATATATTTCTGGATTAGTTGATTTATTTTTTGAAACATGTCATCATATTGTTATAAATACTTCATTGAATCTGCAAAATGCTTTGGGGAGTAGCACCATTTTAATTATGTTAACCATCCCAATATATGAGCTGGGGATATGTTTCTATTTTCTCACGTCTAATTTTATTTTCTAAAATAGTGCTTTGCAGTTTTCTTTATCTAGGTTTTTTATTTCTTTAGTTAAGTCAGTTTATAGGTACTTGAATTTCTTAGGCACAATTGTAAATGAGATTTAAAAAATTTCTCTCCTATTCAATATGTATGGCACAATCTATTCGAAAAGGAAAAGTTGGAAATGTTCTGAAATTTCCTAGGTCAGAACCTTTTGCCTGAGGAGGTATTCAGAACTGCTCTGAGAATGCAGGGTATATAAATCAGTAATTACTTTATCTTGTATTTTGATTTTTGGTCACTTCCTATAGTGATCAGGGATGATGACTCCTGGTCCTGTGCTCAGGATGTAATCAGGAGACCATTTGGGATGTGAGGGATAAGATTTGGGTTGGCCATATTAAAGGCAAAGCCCTACATGCTGTATTATCTCTCCATTCCCACTTATTGCAGCTTTTGGGGGGGGCACACTTGGCAATGCTCAGGGATTACTTCTGGCTCTGTATTTAGCAATCACTCATGGTGGTGTTCCGAGGACCATATCAAATGCCAGGGACTTAACTTGGGTTGACCATGTTTAAAAAAAATGTGCTACGTGCTTTACTATTGCTTCAGCCTAACTGTAGCTTTAAATCCTACTGGAATAAAGAACTAGTGACTACCCACTATGGACTCCTCTCACACTCAGGAGATCAATGCCCTGCTCCATTCCAGCCTATATCTTCCTTATGCCCCAAACTAATGGCAAGAAAATCTCCACACCTTCTTGGACCCCCTTCAACCCTGGCAGTTCACAACCCTGTGTCAGCACAACTTATGCCCCTTTTGCTGATCCAAATTAAAGGCCTAGAAGCTTCTGCCCTCACTGAGATGATCCTCCTCTTGTCATCAGAAATTTGAACCCACATCTCTCATTCCTTTATTATATCTTCAGCTTCTAAAACCCAAACACTCTTCCCTACCCCCTCAACCTTCCAATATATGACCCTCTCAGAAAATATTCTTAGGAGCACCTGGGTCTGGTAAATCTTTGTTTCATTTTTACTAAATCTTCCTTTCATTACTTTTAAGAGGGTCCAGACAAATATACTGGAGAGCCCAAAATTATAGCCCAAAGTTTTGAACGCCCTTGAAAAATCATGGTATTACTTCTAAGCTAGATATTGACCATGATTTCAAAAGAGAACAGTTCTATATAATTCTGACATATTTGTTAATGATCTTTATGTATCCATTCAAGGAGTGACACCTTGCACCTCTCTTATTTCCCCCAGGGCTAATCCTAATTGGGATTTGAGTATAAAGGGCTATCAGTGACTCCCACTTACCTCTTAGCACAGATGGTTGAGGATATTATAAGAATCCACTATAAGCCTTTAAATGATTTTAAAATTCCCCACCATAGAGCAAAATCTTGGAATAATCCTATGAACTCTTTGGAATGCCTCTTAGAAACAATATGTTGGTAGTCCCTATTCACCCCGACTTTTTAAAACATGTTTATCACTCAAGTAGTCCATGGCATTATACTCTGTCCAAAAACAAGCATCGGGTTCAGGATCTTTCTTAGATGTGGTGCCAAAATTGGCATCTTTATATTTCTAGCTGAAATCTAGGAGGAGAATTAGAAAATGGAAAGAAAGGAGAAAAAAGAAGACGACTGATTATGAGGCCTTTGGGGTAGTACCTATTATTTCTGGAGGTCTCTCTGTAGTTCCTACTTTGCCTTGAATAGGAAGAGTGAGCATCCAGGGAGTCATTTTTTTGTCCATATCCCATGTGAGAGACTGACCACTCTAAGAGGGTTTGACTCTGGGCACATTTTTGCAGTGTGCCCAGACTTGCCCTTCAAGAATCCAAAATTGGAATTAGGAGCCAATTCTTTATGGCTGAATTTGGAAAAAGATTTATTTGTTGAGAAGAATAAAAGTCAGGAAAAAGGCAATGATTTAAATATTTGGAAATAATAAATGAAAAAGAAACGGTAGAAATCCATCTTATATATCCTTAGATAAGATGAAAAGTTAGAACTTTGGTCAAATTTAAAGTGATAAATTTGAAGGAAGACATCAATAGCAACACAATAATAGTGGTAGACTTAAATTTTACCTTGTCACCCTCAATGTGTCAACTAGACTAAAACCCAACAAGAATATACAAGCTCTGAAGGAAAAATTAGAGCATATCTATCTATCTATCTATCTATATATATATATATATATATCCTATATTTATATACAGGCTCTGAAGGAAAAATTAAAGTATATATATACATATATATCCTATATTTATATAGGATATAAATAGTGCTGGCCCATAAAACATACCTTTATAAATGCAAATGTATGGAAATTATAGGAACTACTTCTTACATCATGATGCCTGAAATTAGAAGTGAATACAAACAGACAGAGGAAAAACATTAAAACTGAAAATAAACAGCCTATTCCTGAACAACAAGTGTGTCAGAGATTAAATCAGAGAGAAAAATCAAACAATTTCTGAAAACAAATGATAACAAAGGCATGAATTATCAGAATTTGTGGAACACAGCAAAAGTGTTATTAGGAGAAAAATTCATAGATTTACAAACATTCCTCAGGAAGGATGAAGGGATGAATTTAATGGCACAGTTTATAAAATTGGAAGGCGGTTAACAAAATTAACCAAAAATAGGCAGATTTAAGGAAATTAAGCTTAGAGTAGAAATTAATGAATCGAAATCCAAAAATATCTAAAATATCAATGAAAGCAAGTGCTGGTTCTATGAAAAAATAAACAAGATTGGTAAACCACTAGCAAAACTAACAAAAAAGGGAGAGAGAAATTAATAAACTGAACTAGAAATTAAAAAGGGGTAGCTACTGCAGATACTACAGAAATTCATAAGCAATCAAAGAAACTCTATGCCACAAAAGAAGAAAACATGATAAATTTTTGAACTCCTGTAACCTCCCAAAGTAAAACAAAGATGATATGCCATGTCTGAAAAGATTTATCACAATTGAGGAAATTAAAGTGACAATCAAAAGTATGGCTCAAAACAAAAGTCCAGGTCCAGATAGATTCACTAGTGAATTCTTTCAAACTTTTCTTTTACTGTCAATACTTTTTATGCTCTTCCAGAATATTTAAGGAATAGAAGCACTACCAAATAGCTTTTATGAAGCTAATATACTAATAATAAGCAGTCAGGGATGCCATACAAAAGGAGGGCTACAGACCAATAACATTTGTGAATGCAGATGCAAATACTCTCAACAAAATGCTAGCCAATTGGATATAATATCTCATCAATAACTTCATACACCATGAACAAGTAGAATTCACTCCAGAGATGCAAGGAGGGTTTAACATATGCAAGTCAAACAATGTAATATACCATATCAACAAAATGAAAAATAAAACCACCTGATCATATAAATAGATGCATAAAAAGCATTTGATAAGGTCCTACACCCATTCAAATACAATACAGAAATGCCCTCTGCATTACTTCCTTCATTGAAGCAATATTTACAATAGCCAGAATCTAGAAACAACCCAAGTGCCTGCCAACAGATGATTGGCTAAAGACACTGTGGTGCATCAGCACAATGGAATAAAATAGAGCTGTTAGGAAAAATGAAGTCATGAAATGTGCTTATGCATGGATGAATGAGACTATTATTCTGAATGAAATAAGTCAGAAGGAGATAGACAGACTTAGGTTAGTCTCACTTATCTGAGGGATATAAAAAATATAAAAGACAATATGGCAATAATATCCAGAAACAACTGAGATGAAGGTCGGAAGGACGAGCCCATGACGTGAAGCTTACCAAAAACAGCAGCGTGCACAGTTAGAGTGCTAACTACACTGACAATTACTATAATGATAGTGAGAGAGAGAAGTAGAATTCCTGTGCAAAAAAAAACAGTGTGGTGGAGGAGGGTATCAGGAAATATTGGTAGTGGGAAAGTTACACTAGAGAAGGGTAGTATACATTTGATGACTGTATTCCAACCATGAACATTTATGTAACCATGATGCTTAAATAAATAATGAAATAAAGTTTCTTCAAAGCAAAATATCTATAGTGCAAACTACAGTTTCAGGAACATATATATATATATATACACATACATATACATACATATGTATGTGTATATATATATAAAGAAGGGAAGAGAGAGAAAGGAGAAGCAAAATTTCTGCCCCCCACATGGGCAAATGTGGAGGGTGGGAGGTAAGTGGGGTATACTGGGGACAGGAAAGATGGACTGGTGAAGGATAGTATACATTCTATGACTGAACCCCCAACTATAAATATGTGTAACCCTGGTGCTTAAATAAAGGAATTTATGGAAAACATTGTGCTGGCCTATAAAATGGGTACAAGAACAGAATGCTGAGATGATTATTTTTTGTCACTCTTGATTATGATGTGACACTGCATCTTTAAATACTTGTAATTTCATGTTTTAGAACCATTCTTGATCTAATCTAATCTTGAAAATCTCATTCCTCCCACCTCCTATCCATTCCCTATATTACAAAGAAGCATTGGTCTCATCTCCGTGCAGCAGGATATGGAATGAGGATCCTGGTCCTTGTCTCACGAAGGCTACCAGAAAACGTCTAGCTACAAATAAATTGAGTCCTGGACAATCATCCAAGTGGCAGGTGAGTTTGTGAATTTCCTAATATACATAGGAACCATTTTTTTTCTCACTCAAAATTCTATTGTTGTTTGGGACCAGAGTGATAGTCCAGTGGGTAGGGTGTTTATGTTGCAAGCAACTGCTTTGCAATCAATCCAACACATTCCATGTGGTCTGCTGAATTTTCCAGAATCATTCCTGAGTGCAGAGCCTGGAATAATTCCTGACAATAGCAAGATAAGACCCCCTGACAAAAAAAATGAAAACCCTATCCTGGTATTCTCCCTCTAGATTTCTAAAATAATAAGTCTGTTTGGATAATTTTGTCAAAATAATTGGAATTATCTTGCTCCAAAACTTTACTCCTGTACTTCATTGACATGGAAGTAAGGTGGAAGGGTTCTTATTTTCTCCTGCTTTTGTTATATTGCTAATGTCCTACTTCCCTCTTAAAATTAGATCCTGTTTTTTGTAAAAAAAAAAAAAACTGCAACTTTTAGGAAAGTACATCTCCATGCCTTCCTTTTAATGACAGTTCAATATTCAGTCTGGACAAAAGGAATCTAACTTGGCAAAGTGGACACCCTCAGACTGATGGAATTAAAAGATTCCACTCATTTTCCAAAGAAAGCACTCTTGGAAGCCAGAGACAGAGATGGTCTAAACCCATCAAAAAGAGATAACTACAGCAAGGTCTTTAGAAGCCCTCCAACATCCTTTTTAACAACATGATTTGAGTTGAGAAGCCCAGTAGTGGCTGGAGACTTGTACAAAATAATTTTATTTTTGGACTATGGTGCTCAGGGTTTACTTCTAGCTCTGTGCTCAGGGAAACCATTGGTAGTACTTGGGAGACCATATGTGGTTCCAAGTCAGACTTATCAAGAAACGTGCATTGTCCTGCCTGAGGATTTTATATATGCAAATTGGGGCAGACATTGGAGAAAGAGACCATGGAGAATTAGAATGATCAGCACCCCAGGAAGGGCTATTCAGGGTTTCTCCATTACAGTGTCCTGCCAAGAGAGGATTATGTTCGTTAATCAAATCTAACTTCGACATAATCCCTTTGAAGACTCTGTTACTAATCACATACCTAGCCAGTAGCCCAGCATAAAGTCTACTATCAAGGCAGGATATAAAACTTTCTTTGTCAACTGAAGTACTTGAGGCCAGGACACAGGCTAATGATCACACATAAAAAATGCAAGGAAACAAAGTTACGAAGCAGAACCACATCAGGTATATGAGTACTTTTGGACAATACTTCCCACAGTGACTTTAAGAATGGTAGTTCCTTTAGACTGGGAACAGGACTATTATTCCAAATTCAATTGCCCTAGTTTTTATTTGTTAATATATGTATAGAGGGTGTTTGCAAACACAACCAGCAGTGCTCAGGGCTTGCTACTGCAGACTCTGAGCTCAGGGATCACTCTTGGCTCTGAATTGAGGGATCACTTCTGGCAGGACTAGAGGACCATATGGGTGCTGGGCATTGATTGAACACAGGCTGCCTATGTTCAAGGTCAATATCCAACCTAGTGTACTCTACTGTTCTAGCCCCTGAGTGGTAGTCATTTTCTACATGGGCTTACATCCTTAGGTTACAGGCTACTGACCGATTTTAGATTGATAGAGACAACAGACCACGTCTAAGATGATTAACTCCTTACACCACTCTGTGGCTTTGTGGGCAGAGTTTTTGGCTATTACTTCCACATGGGTGGTAGGAAAGTGCACATTAGTTTTGCAAAGATACAGGTAAGACAATTGAGTGGCAATCAGATCTACTAATCTGCTTCACTTAACCTATCTTTAAAAACTACTAGATCGGTCGTTCAGTGCCATGATCATTAGATATTTTCCCAATCTTTTTAGCAAACTTTTATTGATTGTTTCTGTTTTTGTTTTTTTTGGGGGGGGCACACCTGGCAACGCTCAGGAGTTACTCCTGTCTCTGTATTAAGAAATTGCTCCCAACAGGCTTGGGCGTCGATATAGGGTGCCAGGAATCAAATCCAGATTCATCCCCCATTGGGCGTATGCAAGGCAAATGCCCTACTACTGTGTTATCTCTCCAGCACCAAATATTTTCCCGATTTGAGGTCTTGAATATTGCCACAAGATTGAAACTTTATTAAGTTCACATGAAAAGCCTTAAGTGATACCATAAGCTACTTCACCTTGCTAACACAGAAGTTGCTCAAGTAGGAAAGCTACTTTTTCAAAACTAAATGGTTCTGACAGCAGTATAAGGTGTCCTGTTCTTTCATTAAAAACAGAGTGCTGAATGAGGAGAGATTAAACAAACAAAATAAATTCAACAAAACTCAGAATGCTGTGTTCTTGAGTTTGATGTTGGCTATGGTGGAGAAAGATATTAGCAAAATGTGTAATTGTAGTTAGTAGAATTTCAATGTTATTGCTGTTTTCTATGACTTAAAATTCTGTTTAACTATGATTGGATCTGATTTCTTTTTTAATATATTTATTTAAACACCTTGATTACAAACATGATTATTGTTGGGTTTCAGTCATGTAAATAACACCCTCCTCACCAGTGCAACATTTCCATCACCAATGTCCCAAATCTCCCTCCTCCCCCTGTACTCTAGACAGACTTTCTATATCCCTCATTCATTCTCATTGTTAGGATGGTTCTCAAAGTAGTAATTTTTCTAACTAAACTCACCACTCTGTGGAGAGCTTCATAAGGTGAGCTGGAACTTCCAGCACTCCTCTCTTTTGTCTCTGAAAATTATTTCATTTTTCTTAAAACCCATACATGAGTGAGACTATTCTATGTCTTTCACTCTCACTCTGACTTATTTCACTCAGCATAATAGATTCCATGTACATCCATGCATGGGAAAATTTTATGACTTCTTTCCTGACAGCTGCATAATATTCCATTGAATATATGTACCACAGTTTCTTTTTTTAATTATCGTTATTTAAACACCGTGATTACAAATATGATACCACAGTTTCTTTAGCCATTCATCTGTTAAAGGGCTGCTTGCAATGAATAGAGGTGTAAGGAAGGGATTTTTGTATTTTTATATTCCTAGGGTATATCCCTAAGAGTAGTACAGCTTGATTATATGGGAGCTCAATTTCCAGTTTTTTTGAGGAATCTCCATGTCGCTTTCCATAAAGGTTGGACTAGATGGCATTCCCACCAACAGTGGATAAGGGTTTCTTTCTCTCCCCATCCCTACCAACACTGCTTGTTCTCATTCTTTGTAATGTGTGCCAATCTCTGTGGTGTGAGATGGTATCTCATACTTTTTTTGATATGCAACTCCCTGATGATTAGTTATGTGGAGCATTTTTAGGTGCCTTTTGGCCATTTGTATTTCTTTTTTGTCAAATTGACTGTCCATTTCTTCTCCCTATTTTATGAAGAGATTAGATGTTTTTTCTTGTAAAGTTTTGTCAGTGTGTTATATATTTAGAATATCAGCCCCTTTTCTGATGGATAATGGGTGAAGTTTCTCCAAACTTGTCTTAAAGTGCATGGCTTTTGTATCCTGATTACTATTACCTTTGAGGAGCAGAAGCTTCTCAGCTTAATAAACTCCCATCTTTTTATCTCTGCTTTCATTTGTTTGGAGAGTGCAGTTTCCTACTTGAAGACGACTTTAGTCTCAATATCTGGAGTGTTTTACCTACATGCTGTTCTATATACATTATGGTATCAGGTCTGATATCAGGATATCCAAAACCCATTTGGATTTTAACTTCGTACATGATGTTAGCTGGGGGTCTAAGTTCAATTTTTTGCAAGTGGATAGCCAATTGTGCCAACACCACTTGTTGAAGAGGCTTTCCTTGCTCCATTTAGAATTTCTTGCTTTTTTTAATCAAAAATAAGGTGATTGTCTGGGGAACATTCTCTGAGTACTCAAGCCTATACCACTGATCTGAAGCTTTGTCTTTATTCCAATGCCATGCTGTTTTGATAACTTTTGCTTGTAATACAGTTTAAAGTTGGGGAAAGTACTGCCTTCCATATTCTTTTTCCAATGGATTGCTTTAACTCTTTGGGGGTGTTTATTGTTTAAAATGAATTTCAAATGTGTTTGATCCACATCTTTGAAGAATGGCATGAGTATTATTGGAGGGATCGCATTAAATCCGTACAATGCTTTGGGGAGTATTGCCATTTTAATTATGTTAATCCTGCCACTCCATGAGCAGGGTATGTGTTTCCATTTCCGTGTGTCCTCACTTATTAATTGGAGCAGGGCTTTATAATTTTCTTTGAATATTTCCTTCACCTGTTTGGTCAAGTTTACACCAAGATATTTGAGTTTGTGTGACACTTATGTGAATGGAGTTGTTTTCTTAATGTCCATTTCTTCCCTATCACTAATGATATAAAAATTCATTGATTTCTGTGTATTAATTTTGTAGCATGCCATATTGTTATATGAATCTATTGTTTCTACAAGCTTTTGGTAATGTCTTTATGGTTTTCTAAGTAGATTATTATGTCATCTGTAAACAGTGAAAGCTTGACTTCTTCCTTTCCTATCTGTTTCTGTTGAATTTATCAAAGACTTCCATTTTCATCTGTTCAATTCCTTGAGTACTTTTTCCATTGTCTGATCGTTTTGTCTTAATGTTCTTCTGCAATCTCTTCTGCTGTATGGATTGTTCTGCATTTGAACTTCCACTTCACTGATTCTGCCCTGAGCTGCTGTTACCAAGCTGGAACAGTCATTCACTGAGTTTTTCAGTTGAGCTACCGTGTTCTTCAGATCTGATATTCAGTTTGAAGTTTTCTGATTTCTCTCTTTGTTTTCTGTTCAGCTAGAGTTATGTTTTCTTTTATTTCCATGAGGATCCTCCATATTTCTATTCTAAACTCCTTATCTCAAAGGTTAATCAGATGGTTTTTATTTTTGGTGTCATCAGATCTATCATCTTCATTCTCTGTGAATGGTGTTTCCATGTGAGGTTTCCCTATTGTCACACTTGTAGTGTGATTTTTTTTCTATGTGTTGCAGTGGGTTCATTTGTTAGAAAGAGCACACAACAGCAAAGCAAAGCAGAGCTTCCATGTTCTTCTGGAGCCTCTAGGAAAGCAATTTTGCTGGGCATTTCTAGGTCTACTCAGGAGAGTTTCAGACACAGGACAATAGAAAAACATGTACAGATGACAATCACAGTCTCTCGCAGTTGGTAACCACTCAGGCAGGGGCAGATTTCTCAACATGATGGCACAGAAATAGGAACTGCCTTTCTGCCAGTTATCTCTATTGCCGGTTTTCACTTGGAGACTCAGTGTCCCTTGATTTTCCAGTCCCACGTAACTCTAGGAGAGTAAAAAAACACCAACAGTGGTACTCACTCTCTCTGGCAATTTCTCAGATTGCTTAGGAACAGATTTCTCACCATGATGGGGTCAAAGTGATAGCACAGTGGTAGAGCATTGGCTGTGCTGTTTGCCAACTTAAAAAAGACCCAGTTTCAATCCTCAGCATCCCATATGCATCCCTGAATCTACAAGGAGCAATTTCTGAGCACAGAGTCAGAAGGAATCCTTGAGCACATCAGGTTGTGGCCCAAAAATTAAAAAATAAAAAACACCAACTAGGATTAAAAGCTCTAAGTACAACAAGAAAATGCCAGACATTTATCACTGCTCATTGCCCAGCCTGGTTCTTCCATCCTCAACCCTAACTGGTAGAAAGCAAGGGGATTGAGAGCAAGATGTTTACTTTTGGCTCTTATAAGTCTGAAGCTGTTAATCAATGCCTCATTTCCCAGGAAATTTTGAGTCTTAACTCCTTGAGTGGGAAAATTAATTGGTCAGAAGACTGATAAGACCACATTTATGCTGGGAGAAAAATTCCTCCTTGTACATTATTAGTGACTCCCTTTCTTCCAAAGATAGGCACTTCTCCACTGAGAAACTTCTTCTTAGGTACATCTGAACAATTGATCAGTTCTGCTCTGAAACTCTAGAAAAAGACATGTGGAAGGTTTTAATATCTCCACCAGATCTTTCCACCTGAAAACTATGAAAACTTTCTTTTGGGGGGGGTATTTAACTTTGTCATTTCTTTCTTTTTTTAATTTATTTAAACATCTTGATTACAGATATGGTTGTTACTAGGTTTCAGTCATGTAAAGAACAACCCCCCTTCACCAGTGCAACATTCCCACCACCATTGTCCAAAATCTCCCTCCATCCCACCCCACCCACACTGTGCTCTAGATAGGCTTTCCAGTTCCCTCATTCATTCACATGATTATGGTACTTCTCAGTGTAGTTATTTCTATAACTGCACTCACCATTCTTTGTGGTGAGCTTCATGAAGTGAGCTGGCAGTTCCAGCCCTCCTCTCATTGTCTCTGAGGATTGTTGCAAAGATGACTTTTATTTTTCTTAAAAGCCATAGATGAGTGAGACTATTCTGAGTTTTTCTCTCCCTCTGACTTATTTCACTCAGCATAATAGACTCCATGTACATCCATATATAGGAAAATTTCATGACTTCATCTCTCCTGACGGCTGCATAATATTCCATTGTGTATATGTACCACAGTTTCTTTAGCCATTCATCCGTTGAAGGACATCTTGGTTGTTTCCAGAGCCTGGCTATTGTGACCTTTCTTCTTCTGTTTTCTATTTTCTCTTTTTATTCTCTTCCCTCTTTCCTTCCTTCCTTTCAGTCTCCTTCCTTCTTTCTTTATTTCCTCTTTCTTCCTTCTTTTTTCTTCTTTTTTCTTTGTGATCTTCACCATTTTTTCTTTCTGCTTTTCTTCCTCCTCCTTTCCTTTTTCTAATCCTCCCCCAACATCTCCTCCTCTATTTCTCTTCCTTCTCTTCATCTTCCTCCTTTTCTTTTTCATCCTTCTCTTTTCCTTCTTCCTTCATTTCCTCTGTTTTCTTCTTGTATCTTAATCTTCTTTTGTATTTCATTTGCACCTGCTGCTCTAAGAGTCTTTCCAGGAAAGCCACCTACTCAGAATATCAGAAAAACTTAGCTGTAAAGTTACTTGCTCTGGGTCACCCTACATCTCAAAGGTCTACTTAGACATTTAGGTGTTGCGCTCTTTTGGAAAGTTAAATGGAATGTCACATGTATGAAAGAGTTCTTCATGAATATGGCTACTTGAGAGACCATCCAAGATGTTAGTAATTTGGCCAACTTCCAACAACCCTCAATAATCTATCAGAATTATTTTTTTAATTTTTTGGTTTTTGGGTCACACCCAGTAGCGCACAGGGGGTAATCCTGGCTCAATGATCAGAAATCGCTCCTGACAGGCAGGGAGGAATATATGAGATGCGAGGATACAAACCACTGTCCTTTTGCAAGGCAAATGTCTTACTTCCATGCTATCCCTCCGGCCCCCAGAATGACTTTTTAATGACTAGGACAATCACTTTTTCATACTGGTGTCTTGATTTAGACTAATCCCTTGTGTATGGAACCCTTCCTCACTTTTGCCTCTCTGGGATACATCTTTATTTGGCATTCACATGGTTTGTTTGTTTGTTTTTACCTCTACAGACATCACAGTCTCTGAATCTGACTCAAAAACTCATCACACCTGAGATAACATCTGGAAATCAGAAGATGCCTCTTTAACCGAATCCTCCACTAAGGAGCTAGATTCAACCTGAGAACTTTGCCAGTATACCCATGAACCTCTTAAAAATCTAAATACCTCTTCAAGTGATCCAGAGATAAGTGATACTAGACTCCACCATTCTTTTCTGGGGAAGCATATGATTATTTATCACAGCTTTATTGATAGGACAAGAGCTCCATCTATCTGAACCTGTTAGAGTGAACACTATTACTGTTTCTTTTTTGGCATCTTCTTTTATTCCTGGTAGCTTTCTCAGTGCAACAACATTAGTATCATAATGATGATCAAGTTTTCATCTCTCTCTGTAACTGTTACATCCTTTTGGGTGCTAACTTACTTCCTCCCTAAAGCTATCATTTATGCAGTTGACCTCACTAATAGCTCTGATTGCATGATCTGTCCCAGAGATGGCAAAACAAATGAAAAACTGAACCTGATAGCACTCCCTCTCAACCTTGAGACTCTGACAAAAATTCGGGGCTATTATGGTGGTGCCAGACTTACATCTGACCAAGAACCTCATTTCATTTCACCTGATCATGTATATAAAGGCAAAGAGGAGCCTTTGACAGCGACTGAAACAGGCCCAGGTCTAGCTGTCCCACTTGGTCATGCCTCAAGCATTGCAGGAAAAGCCCATCTCTGCTTTGAAGCAGAGAAACAAGTACCTGATTCCCACTTTGTGGGTCATTTAAGTACAGGTTTTCTCTGCAACAACACTCTCATTTTTAACAATTCTGCTCTTACATGGGATCCACTGTTCGATGAATCTGAGGCAAATGAGAACAGGACCTATGAGCTATTTTACTATTCTCATGAATATACATGGGGGGGAGAAACCATATACACTGATGATCCCGTGTATTTCATCATGAGCTCCTCCCAACGGCTTAATCTGGGAATCGGTCTGAAAACTGGAACAACATTCTTGTGGGAAGACTTTTCTTCTTTACCCCAATTTAATATTATACACTTGATTTTTCGTAATCTCTTTTGTGCCTCTCCACTTCACGGCCATGACCGAAACGATGAGTTTTACCTTCCCCTCTGCTCCGATGCATATCTTTCAGAAAATATTTACAGGAAATTCTCAGACTACCAAGGATTTGCTAATATATACAACCATACCTGGTTCCGGGCGGAAGGCTTCACAACTGAAGTTAGCCTCCAGGGCACGGGTTTCTTCTTTTTATGTGGCCACTCTTTATATCTCCAGCTCCCCCAATATTGGCATGGTTCTTGCACAGTGGTAGCAATTCTGCCAGATGCCCTAATCTCCCAGCCAAAGGACATGGAATTTATGGGCAGTCATACCACCCTTGCCTCTTTCTTAAAAGGCATACCTATTACACTTCAGAATGGCAATTATTGATATATCTTCCCTCTGCCCTCCAAGATTTTCCACGGTATAGGGTGGGATGGAGACATGCTCAACACAATGCTATCCTGAATTATCCATGTAGGGAACACTCTATATTCTAGAGTTTCTTTTAGTTTGATGGTATTCCATTTCTTGGGGACTCAGTATTTAACATCAATCTCTTGGCAGGCCACATTCATGCTCACAGTGATTGAAAATCAACCATGGTAACTCATTTGTGTAACAGATGTGGTTCTTCAAAAACTGAATTCTTGATGTCCCAACAGCACAGACTAGGGTCACGTATACCATGTATACCCTTGCTATTTTCAATAAAGCATGTTTGTTTTTCTGTATCATTATCTCTTTACAAATTGAGGAAAATCTACAAGTTATGAAAAATTACATTAAAGTAATCCAAGACCTAATAAAAACTGTCAACCCAGATCCTCTTAGTCCAATTATTTTCTAATATCTCTGGGTCCCCTCCTCATTCTACTTGTGACTTTTCTCTAGGGTCTTCTCCTCTAAGTTACCTTGTGAGATTTATATCTTTTAGATATGAAGCAAATTATCTCTTCCAGACCCTATTCTGGTGCTCAACATGATGTCAACATATGTTAATGCCAACAAATAATATTTTATATTAAGGACCCCTGGATCACCATCTTCGTAGATACACCTGAACACTAGTTCTGGGTCTTACTTTATCACCCCATTTCAGCAGGAAGAAGCCAGAATGGTCATTGCCCCTTTCCCAATAGCTGAAAATTAAGAAAACCCTCATTCTTCCCCTTGCCAGGACAGCCTTAATATTAACTACCACTGGTTAAGTCCAATTAATCTAGGGGGAAAGGTGCGGGCATACAAAAAAATATTCTAAAGATTCACAGTAACCCACGAAAATAATGATTTCTATAATTTCTCAGGGTTCCTTTAATATTAATGAATAGCCTATGCCCTGGGCCGGATTGTCCGATAACAAAAAGAAGGATAATTGGCTTGGATGAATTAAACAAATATCCAACCATAATATAATACAGTAAAAGGATTAAAGTATAGGACAAATTTCTCTGAGATCCAAACTTTACAAAGGTTCTCACAGAGATAGGCAAACAGTGTCTATTAGACTGTGACTGTTCTGTTGGACTACACAGTATAACACATCTCTCAGCCCTGACTCAGAGATATTTCTGTAGAGAATAAATGACAGTTATTCATCATAGTGTGATAACTATCAATATAAAAATCCTGAGGCACTGCTCCTTTTCTGTCTCCTCTCTGCCGAGCTGGCTCTGAACAGCTAGGAACTTCTCCAGGACCCACACCTGGTAAGATGTCCTCACCCGACCCACGTGGGGCCAATCAAGCCAGGCAATTGGGCACCCAGAGACTTTAAAAGAACACCAACCATGCGCTCTGCCTGCTCCTTTTCTGACTCTTCTCTGCCGACCCGCACCCAAAAAGTGCGGCCACGGAGCGAAGCTTGTAACCCCCGAATTCCATTACAGCACATTGTAAGAAGCAATCTAAAGCCTATATATATATATATACATATATATTATGTATTACATTCTGGGGACTTGAGGGACAAAGTAATTGTACATGGGTTCTGATTTATTTCTCTTAATGTTCTTTGGCTGAAAGATCAAAGTTAAGATATCAGCAAGGGGACTTCTGAGAATTCTGTTTATTGGTGATTGCCCTTCCGCTGTAACTTTACCTTGGCCTCTTTCTTTGCATCTTTGTTCGCATAATTAAAAATAAAAACATAATTTAAAAAAATCCTGAGACAACTTAGATGCAGGGGCTTAGCTTTTCCCTAGATCTTACTAGCTTGTTCTAATAAGAAAGTTTTCTACTCAAAAAAATAAAAAAGAAAAAATAAAAAAATTTCTACTCACTACTATAAAATTAAAGCCTTTTGTGTTCATTTTTTTTGACATTCCAGGTATGGCAGATAGAGATAATAGTGCAGAGTTTTGAAATGTTGCTTTGCATGCAACTGACCAGTTGTGATTCCTGCCATCCCATATAACCTCCTGTGCCATATATAACCAATAGGAATTACCATAAGTTGCCCTCAAACAAAAAGTAAGTCAAACATTCCTACCAAAAAACAAAACTCATAATGAAATCAATCAAAAACACCAAGAAAACATTCCAAATACACATCTGGGATGTGGAAAACTTTACCCCTCAGAGACAAAACTCACCATCTCCTGAAACTCTATCAAGTTATAGCATTTAAAATGTTCTCGTTGACTCGATGGCAATAGATCAAAAGCACCAATTAAGAGACACAGCATGCAAAATGGATTATATAATTGTATCCATCATTTTCTACCTTTAAAAATCATATTGAATAGTCCAAGCAAATACAGACACATACCAATTTAGATGGCAGAGACTTCAGGTTTAACTAGGTTATGAGTGACACTGAGGGTCATTTCTTAGTCATCAATGGATATGTACATCAGGTATACATCACAATCCTAAACACATAAGTACCCCAAGAGGGGCCAGCAAAATACTTAACACAACTTCTAATAGACTTCAGGAAAGACATCAAGAGCAACATAATAATGGTTTGAGACAAGAGCACTATTCTTTCGTCTCTTTAGAGACAAATCATGCTAAAATCATTAAGGAAATACTTTTTAAAACAAAAAAGGAAATACTTTTAAGGAAAAATGGAAGAGTAACATATTGCTTATATCTATGTAAATATATAAATATACATATATATGGATATGGCTTCTAGAGAAACTATATGCTGGACCACAAAACATAAAGTCAAGGGAACAGAAATTTTTCAGATTAAGTATAGGGCAAATTTCATTGAGATCCATATTTACAAAATTTCTAAGAGAGATAGGTAAACATCATCAATTAGATTGTGACAGTTCTATTGAACTATACAGGATAACACATCTCTCAGGCCTAACACAATGATAATTCTGTAGAGAATAGATGCCAGTCATTCATCATATTGTGGTAACTAGCAATATATTTTTTCTCGTCATGATGCACTGAAAATAGAAATGCATTACAAACAAATGGAGAAATAACTTTAACATCTGAAAACTAAACAGCTCACTACTGAAAAACAGTAGGTCAAAGAGGACATAAAATGATGGAGAAACGAATGATCAGAATTTGTGAAACGCAGTAAAAACAGTATTAAGAGAAAAAAATATTACTTTGCAAGCTTTCACTAGGAAGGGAAAAGGGACCTACATAAATAACTTAATGGCACAGCTTAAGAAGTGGAAAATGACTAACAAAATGAACAAGCAGGCAGATGTAAATAATAAAACTTAGAACTGAAGTAAATGAACTGGATACCAAAAAAGAAAAATTCAAAAGATCTTTGAAGAAAAGAGTTGGCTTTGGAAGAAAAAAATTAAACTAGATCAATAAGCCATTAACAAGACACGAGAAAGAGACCGATATAACGAGATTAAAGAGCCTAGTAAACCAAATTAGAAATGAAAGGAGGAATGTCTCAACAGATATTGTAGAAATTCAAAATGTAATCAGAGTTTACTTTGAGAATCTTTAGACCTAAAATGAGAGACCATAGAAGAAATGGGAAAAAAAATTTTTTTTGCTTGTTTTGCACCACACTCAGGTTTTATGCCTGGCTCTTCACTCAGTAATCATTTCTACCAGGCTTGGGGACCATTGCGGATGCTGCCAATAGAACCTGCATCAACTGCAAGTCAAGTGCTATTGCTCTGGACCCAGAAATGGAAAGAATATTTAATATATATATTTTTTTAAAAAATTAATATTTTAAAAAATATTTTTTAAAAGTTACTTTATTCAAACTCTAGATACAATAGTGTTTATAATATTTTCCCACAAATACAAAGTTATTCATGATTGAGTTTCAGTCATGCAATATACAACACCCCTCACTAGTAGATATTTTCTTTTCTTTCTTTTTTGTTTGTTTGTATGTTTGGGGGCCACAACCATTGACGCTCAGAGGTTACTCCTGACTATGCACTTAGAAATCATTCTTGGCTTGAGGGGAACATGTGGGATGCCTGGGGATCAAATTGTGGTCTTCATATGCTATCCCTAGCAAGGCATATGCATTAGCTCTAGCATCACCACTCCAGCCCCATTAGTAGTCTTTTTCCACCACCAATGTCCCAAATGTTCCCCTGCATTTGAGAAAGACATTTTTCTTCGCTGTCTTTGAGGAAGACAGTTTTCTTCTCTGTCTCTCTCATTTACTTCCCTTTCAGTTACTGGTGTTCATTATTATTACTGAAGCTTATTCATACCTATTAGTTTATCTCACTTCAGCACCCAATTCTTGTCCAGAGTGATCATTTCTTTTTTTTTTTTTTTTTTGGTTTTTGGGTCACATCTGGTGACGCTCAGGGATTACTGCTGGCTATTCGCTCAGAATTCGCTCCTGGCAGGCACGGGGGACCATATGGGGAACCGGGGGATCGAACCATGGTCCGTCCTAGGTTAGCGCAGGCAAGGCAGGCACCTTACCTCCAGCGCCAGTGCCTGGCCCCCCAGAGAGATCATTTCTAAGTATCACTGTCATAGTGATCCTTTCTCTGCCTAATATTTTCCTGCTTTTTGTGGGAAGCTTGGTATCAATGACTGACCTTCCATGCTCTTATCTCTATTGTATCTAGATATAATTAACATAGTATTTTTTTTCTTATATTCTAGATATAAGTGATATCATTCTATGTCTAACCTTGTACCTCTGACTCATTTTGGTCAGTTTTATATTCTTCATATCTGCACATAATGATCTCCATCCATCCATAAGCAACTTTCATGAATTTATATTTCCAAATACATGCAATGTATTCCATTGTATAAATGTACCATAGTTTCTAAAAATGGAAAAATTCTTGGTCTCCTATATCCTCTCAGGGTTGAGCAAAGATGATGTGGAATACCTGAACAGAATAATCACCATTGAAGACATTGAAATGGTAATCAAAATGCTTCCAAAAAAAACACAAGCCCAGGTTCAGATGGATCACTAGTGAATTTTTTCTTTTTTTTTTGGTTTTTGGGCCACACCCGGTGATGCTCAGGGGTTACTCCTGACTTTTTGCTCAGAAGTCGCTCCTGGCAGGCACGGGGGACTATATGGGGAACCGGGGGATCGAACCTTGGTCCATCCTAGGTTAGCGCAGGCAAGGCAGGCACCTTACCTGCAGCGCCACTGTCCGGCCCTGAATTTTTTCAAATTTTGAATTCAAACAAATTTTAAGAGGATCAACTGCCAATCCTTTTAGGCTTCTTGAAGAAATCAAAGAAACAAAATTACTGCCAAACAGTTTCTATGAAGCTAGTATTATCATGATACCAAAAGCATACCAAAAAAAACCACACAAAAAAATGAATTATAGTCAGATACCCTTGATGAACACAATTGAAAAGATTCTCAACAAAATACTAGCAAATAGAATTCAGCATTTTATCAAAAAGTTTATACTCCCTGACTATGTAATTTTCATCGCAGTGATGCAAGAATGGTTTAACATGTATGTCAATTAATGTTATATACCATATCAATAGAATAAAAAATAAAAATTATATGATGATAAGAATCGAATTAGTGAAAGTATTTGACAAGATACAGCACCCTTTCCTGATAAAAAAAACTATCAACAGAAAGGGAACTGAGAGAACTAAAACTCAATGGGGAAAATCCAATTCTCCCCGTCTTTTTTTTTTTTTTTTTTTTTTTTTTGGCTTTTGAGTCACACCGGGTGGCGCTCAGGGTTTACTCCTGGTTCTGTGCTCAGAAATCGCTCCTGGTAGGCCCAGGGAACCAAATACAGGTAGAAGACAAGAAAAAATAAAACCATAGCAAACAAAGAAAAATTACAAAAATCAATGAGACCAGTAGCTGGTCTAAAGGTAAGACTCACAAAGACAAAAAGGGAAAACACCAAAAAAATCAGATCTCAAATGAAACTTTAGAGACTAAAATAGAACCAAGATATCATGAAGAACTGTACTCAGTTATTATGAGCAATAGTTATTATGAACAAGTTATTATGAACAACTGTACTCAGTTAATTTAGAGAAACCAGAGTTTCAAAGAAACACAGTTTCTTTGAAAAATATCTTCTGAGAATTAATAAGGAGAAACAGAAAGACTAAACAGGTCAATCACATCTAAATAAATTCAAACAGTAATTAAACAACTACACAAGAATAGAAATCTAGGATCAGATTGTTTTAAATGTGAATTCTATCAAACATTCAGAGAAGAATTACTCTCTTTGATAGTCAAGCTCCTTCAAAATATTGAGAAGTCAAGATCCTCCCGAATTTCTTTTATGAGGCTAATATCAAGCTGATTCCCAAAGCTGGCAAAGAGAGAAAACTACAGACCAATCCTATTAATAAACATGGATGAAAAAATACTCAAAAAATATCTTAGTAAACTGAAGCCAACAATACATCAAAAATATTATACACCTTGACCAAGTATGTTTCACCTCTGGATTGCAAGGCTGATTCAACATATGCAAATCAATCAACTTTAAATACAATATTAACAAAAAGAAAGACAGGTTTCCTGCTTTTGTTCTCAACCTGGTTTCCTGCTTTTTGTGTGTGAAGCAGCCAGGAAAGGCCCCAGCAGATATAATTTTATCAGGACCCAGCACAGCCAAAAATGGCCCCAGTGAACATAATTGCTTCAGGGCTCTGCACAGGGTAGGCTGACTCTGTCAAAGAGAGCCTAATTCCTGCCTTGCATTTGGGCACAACGAAAACAATAAAATACCATAAAAAGTCACTGACTTGCCCCCTGCCTGGTATCCTGCTTTGCTCTCTGCCTAGTTACCTGCTTAGCTCCTGAATGGTTTTTGGTTGTACTCCCGGCCTGGTTTCCAGTGTTGCTTCTTGCCTGGCTTCCTGCTCTTCTGTGTGAGGTAGCCAAGAAAGGCCCCAGCAGATATAATCTCCTCAGGACCCAGCACAGTGAAAAAAGGCACCACTGGACATAATTTCATAATACTTCTGCACAGGCTAGGTTGATTCCACACAACCTCGAGCCCATGAAGCCCACCACAACACAAAATAAAATCCAAGCTACAAGTGTGTGAATGAAGAAAAACCATAAATATATTGTGCATAGAGGACAGAGATGGCAATTCTGATGACCTGAGAGTACCAATCACCTAGTTTGCCTCTCAGATAAGGAGTTTAGAGTAGAAATAAGGAGAGCATAGATTGAGGTGAACAGACCACAAAGATAAAAACAAAAAACACCAAACTGAAATAAAAGGACTGAACATTTAGGTAGATGAAATGAAAACCCCAATAGAAAGCCTCTCCGGGGCCCGGGAGATAGCATGGAGGTAAGGTGTTTGCCTTTCATGCAAAAGGTCATCGGTTCGAATCCCGGTGCCCCATATGGTCCCCTGTGCCTGCCAGGAGCAATTTCTGAGCATGGAGCCAGGAGTAACCCCTGAGCACAGCCGGGTGAGACCCAAAAACCAAAAAAAAAAAAAAAAAAAAAAAAAAAAAAAAAAAAAAAAAAAAAAAAAAAAAAAAAAGCCTCTCCAACAGAGAAACAGCAGTGAGGACATAATCAGTGGGCTAGAAGATGATATGCAAAACAATTTCACACAACACAGGAAATTAGAAAAGAACCTTAAAGCAAATGATCAAACAATGGAAAAAATACTAAAAATAATTTGAAGAGATGAAAATAGAAATCTTTGATAAACTCATCAGAACAACATAAGAATAATTGGAGTCCTGGAGACCCAAAAAGATATTCCCCATGTAGGTAGGATCAACAGTCAAGGACATCATTACAGAAAAACCTCCAGAGCTAAAACATGTTAAGCAGCCAAATTATGCATGCACAAAGAATACCAGCTCAAAGAGACTCGAATAAAAGCACTTCAAACTCCTAGTCACAATGACAAATTCCATAGATAGGGATAAAACATTGAAAGCAGCAAGGTCAAAAAGGGAAATTACATTCAAAGGAGCATCCTTAAGATTTACAGCAGACCTGTATTAAGAGAACATCTAAGACAGAAGGCAGTGGGGAATACAGTGACAGAACTCAACAAAATGAATGCTTCATCTAGAATATTGCACACAGCAAGAATCAATTTCAGGTTTTAGGAAGTATACATGAATTCACAGAAAAACAACAGCTCAGAAACTTTACAGACTCAAGATCAGCTTTAAAAGAAAAACTGAAAGATCTACTTTAAGACAAGACAGATAAACAGGCGCACCAAATTCCACACGAAGATGACAGTAAATCCCATGACAATTATCTCTCTAAATGTTAATGGAATAAATGCACCTGCTAAGAGACACAGAGTGGGCTGAGAGACTGAGGTGCCCTGGACATGCCTCAACAGGGTGAGTCTGGGTTGCCACTGCTGCTGTCACTACTGAGGGCCCCTGAATTCTGCAGGTTCAAAACCACAACCTGAGCAGGTTGGGCCCAGAGGAATGCGGCTGCAATGCAAAGCAGAACATCTCTAATAAATAAACTCCACCATAAAATATAGGAAAAATATACACAGCAATCATGACAATGGGGAAACAATGCAAGGCAACATCAGAAATATTAAATGAATATGGAGGCTCTGATGACACGAAAAATTTCAACAACCTAGTAGCCTCTCAGATAAGGAACTTAGATTAGAAATATGGAGGATGTTCATAGAACTCAAGGAAAGCATAGATTCAGCTGAACAGATCACAAAGATAGAAATCTGAAAATTCTAGTTGAAATAACAGGACAGGAAAACTTGGTAGATGAAATAAAAATCCTCAATTGAAAGCCTCTCCAGCAGAGTAACAGAAGCTGAGGGCAGAATCAGTGAGCCAGAAAATGAGATACAGAACAACTCCATACAGCAGAACAAATCGGGGGAAAAAAACTCAAAGCAAATGATCAGACAATGGTAAAAATAATGAATGAATGTGAGCTGATGAAAATTGAGTCTTTAATAGATTCAACAGAAACAACATAAGAATCACTGGAGTCCCAGAGACCCAGTAAGAAAATTCCCAGGAAGAATCAACAGTTAAGGACATCATTACTTAGAAACTCTCAGAGATAAAGACAGCATGCAACCAAATCCTGCATGCACAAAAATACCAGCTAAAAGAGACCTGAAAAAAAGCACCCCAAGACACATCCTAGTCACGATGACGAACGCCAGAGACAGGGATATGACACCGAAAGCAGCAAAGTCAAAAGAAAAATTACATTCAAAGGAACATCCTTAATATTTGCAGCAGACCTGTCACAAGAAACCCTCAAGACCAGAAGGCAGTGGTGGGTTATAGTGACAAAACTCAATGAAATGAATGCTTAACCTAGAACAGTGGTCGGCAACCTTTTTTTTCAACTGAGCCAAATCTCGCCAAAACCACAATTGAAATTTATTTTGAGAGGCACAATTTTTTTTAGTGTTTTTTTTGGGGAGGGGGGTTGGCAGCGCTTAGGGATTACTCCTGATTCCATGCTCAGAAATCACTCCTGGCAGACTAAGGGGACCATACGGGATGCAGGGATTCAAACCACCAACCTTCTGCATGAGAGGCAAAATGCCTTACCTCCATGCAATCTCTCTGGCCCAAAGAGCCACATTTTTAAAACCAAAACTACATAGGATGGTACACTGTTTTTAGTTTCAATAAGTTTTTATTGAGAATATTCTGCATGAAAGTATCCACATAGGTTGGGAGGATACAAATAACACAACTAATAAAACAAAAACTTTAGTATGATATTATTTATCGATAACGTTAAGTTCCATAAAATTTGCCTTACAAAGTAAAGAAAATTACATCCTGACAATGACTGACAAAGTCACAAACACTAATGTGAACATTGGCCTTGCATTTCCTTGGATAGTTTGAGTAAGTCAGGTTTGTATGTT
>PVKC010010948.1:0-25195 GCA_004027635.1 Crocidura indochinensis
ATTTTATATTCCCATTACTGTTGCATTAACCTGTGGAACAAAAGTTAAGAATAAAACTTTAAATGGGTCCGGAGCAGTGGCTCAGTGGTAAGGCATCTACCTTGTGTGTGCTAGACTAGGACTGGCCATGGTTCCATCCCCCAGCATCCCCTAGAATCCCCTAAGCCAGGAGCTATTTCTGAGCGTATAGCCAGGAGTAACTCCTGAGCATCATCAGGTGTGGTCCAAAAATATCCAAAAACAAACAAACAAACAAAAACTTTAAAAGAAACCTATTGGCCTAGAAAAGTAGATACAATATGTGTCTAACCCACTAGAACAGATAGGTGCAAAGATTTGTAGCCACACTCAGCAGTGATCAGGAAACTTTCCAAACTCAGCACTGAGTGGTTTCTATTGAAAGTGTATATAGAACCATATGAATGTCAAGGACCAAAGCTGAATCTTCCACAAAAACCATTACACTATATCGCCAAAGCAAACCATTGCACTATATCACCAAAGCAAACCATTGCACTATATCACCAAAGCAAACCATTGCACTATATCACCAAAGCAAAAGGGGGAAAATTTTGAGATCAGAAAGTTCAGTCATATCTGCTTGAGTTGGAAGTCTATTTTTACACCAAGTCAAAATATTATTATTAAAACTGGTCCAGATTAGAAACATGCATGTAGATCTAATATAGGTAGATTTAAATACACTTTTAGAAATGCTTCCACAATCTTGTGTCAATACCCTCTGGAAACATTTTGAGCTCACAGGAAGACTCTTAGAAGCTTGCATCTGATTTTTCCTAAACTCAGAACTAAATTTTTGGAGCTGTCCACAGTTCAGTTCTGAAAAAAAGATTTGTCTGGGAAAATGTGATTACCCACACCAGTAGAATTAATCCTTTCCTACTTAGAAATATAATTATCACATTAAATTATATTATCCAATTTTCTTTAGCCTAGTGCTAGCTTTTAAGGAAAAAATAAAACCATAATATTTAGTTTGTCCAAAAGACTAGCTTGAAAATAAAGATTAAGTGGGAAAAAATATATAAATGTGTTTGGATTAAGATATGGAGCTGTGGGGTTGGTGAGATAGCATGGAGTAAGGCATTTGCCTTGCATGCAGAAAGTTGATGTTTCAAATTCTGGCATCCCATATGGTCCCCTGAGCCTGCCAGGAGCAATTTCTGAGCATAGGACCAGGAGTAACCTCTGAACACTGTCAGGTGTGACCCAAGAACAAAAGATAAAAAAAATTAAAGATATGGAGCTGGGGCTAAAGGGATAGCACAGTGGGTAGAGCATTTCCCTTGCATACAGTCAACTCAGGCTCTATCCTCAGCTTCCCATATCGTCCCTCAAGCCTGCCAGGAGTAATGTCCGAGTGAGAGCTAGAATAAGTCCTGAGAATTGCTGGATGTGACACAAAGAAAAATATGGAGCTAGAGAATTAGTACAACAGGTAGGACACTTGCTTTGTATACCAGCAACCCCACCAAATTTGATGCCCTACTCACAAAACAGTTGCTTGAGTCTCACCAGGAATGATGGTAGAGTTCAGAGCCAGGAGTGGTCCAAAAACCTTCTCATCTTTCTCAGCATTATTATAAAATTCCAGGTGACAAAACAGGATAGATTTTATTTAAATTATTCTAAGAGATATGTTTCATATAGGTGTTCAATAGAAGGAAGAAAAATTACTAAATAACATAAAATATATTTCTATTAATGTACTTGTTACATCTTAAGTAAATAATTGAAGGTAAAGTGAAATGAATGGACTGAATTTTCACAGAATTAAAAAATTGTGTTCGTTCAAACAGCAAAATGTTAATATGGTATGGTATTATACATTTGAAAAAACTCTTCAAACATAAATATTTTATAAAATAATATTATTTCAATTCCATAAATAAGATTAAGAAATGGAATAGAAAAAATATGAAGCATTTTACAATTGTATAATTCAATAAATTTTATTACATAAATATAATGGTTTAAATATAATTCAAATATTTCATTCATTGCATTGTTACAACCTCCAAATGAATCTCTGGCACTACTTGAGTTTACAGACAGTTCAGGTGGTTGCTTTAGTGATTTCTGAACACCATTCAATATGACTTTGGTGGCCCCAGCACCACTGGATTCAAACAACACTGCATCTTTGGTTTTAGCACTGAATGAACAGGCCTAATACACAGGCTGAATACCATAAAAAAAAAGTCCACAGGTCTCCTGAGAACTACTTAGGAGGTCCCAAAAGCAAGCAAAACAAATTATGTATGATATACATAATGTGTATATATTTATGTGTATATAATGTGTATGTATTTATGTGTATATGCATATAACATGCTAATGCGCATCATACATGAACACTATATATTAGTTGTAATTTATATTATAGCAATTATAAAGAATATTAATATCTATCCTAAAATGACTATAGATCTAACTGTAAAAAAAACTCAATTATAGATTACTTAAATTTACATGTCTCATTTTCTTAAGACTTATGTTATTACCCTAACATAAGTACTTATAGCAACCATATTTTTCTAAAAGTTATGAGTTGGATTGAAATTAAAACCACAGGGCCGGGCGGTGGCACTGGAGGTAAGGTGCCTGCCTTGCCTGTGCTAGCCTAGGACGGACTGTGGTTCGATCCCCTGGTTTCCCATATGGTCCCCCAAGTCAGGAGCGACTTCTGAGCGGTAGCCAGGAGTAACTCCTGAGCGTCACTGGGTGTGGCCCAAAAACCAAAAAAAAAAAGAAATTAAAACCACACAAATAAACTAAAAATAAGTAGATAAAGTACATATTAAAATATTTTAAATTTCTTCTCAGAAAATTTAATAACAATATTTAAGTAAAAATTATTAATAATACTAGAGGAATATCTCAAAAACCTACAAGGAAAAATTCAACAAAGAGATTAAATAATCATTACCATGTAAGCTTATTATTACATATTTCTAAAACATGTAAAGTACAAACAGAAGTAAAAGCAAATGGAATGCAATTAATAACAAAAGAGAGGAGCTGGAGTGACAGTGCTGCAGGTGAACTTGCAAGCAACTTACCTGTGTATGATCCCTGTCATCACATCATATTATTTCCCTGAGCCCACTAGGAATGATTCCTGAGCACAGAGCCAGAGGTATATACTGAGCATGTTGGGTATGGCCCAAAGGATAAAAAAGGAAGAAATAAGAAAAATAATAAAAGTAAGAGATTTTAGTACAACTTTCTGAGAAAATGAGAGGTAAATCAGAAAAACATAGTATGGACAGAGAATTTGAACAAGTAACAACTCTAATTTTACAGAAAATAAACAGAGGTACTAATTAAACATTAAACATTTATAAAAGTCATGTATGTTCTATCAGGGGTTCTCAAACTTTTTAAACAGGGGGCCTGTTCACTGTCCCTCAGATTGTTGGAGGCCGGACTATAGTAAAAACAAAAACTATGAACAAATTCCTATGCACACTGCATATATCTTATTCTGAAGTGAAGAAACAAAATGGGAACAAATACAGTATGTGGCCCATGGGTCGTAGTTTGAGGACCACTGTTATTCCTCAGCTTTACTATCTAGAGGCTGTCTGTGGCTGCATTACTTGGTTCAGCCCACTGCAATTTTTACCTGACAGTGCCAAGAGGAACAACTGTAACTATTCAAATATATTTGCTATGCCTCAAAGCTTTAGTATTAGATTCAGTATTATATCATTATAGTTCCCTGTCAAATACACAATTAAATTGAAGGATATCAGGGCAGGAGCTATAGCACAGTGATTTGCCTTGCACGCTGTTGACCCAGGACGGACCTGGGATCAATCTCTGACATCCCATATGGTTCCCCAAACCAAGAGTGATTTATGAGCACATGGCCAGGAGTAACCCCTGAGTGTCACCGGATGTAGTCCAATTAAAAATAAATTGAAAGCTATCAATCTAATCTATGCTTCTAGAAATGCACAGAAGAGAAAGAAAGCTATAATGAAAATGTCAGATATTTAAATAGACAACAGAAACACTATTTTTAAATTTGATTTAATTTATGTGATAAGCAGTTCACTTGCTTGAATATGACATTTTGAAATGTGAATTTTAAAATAGACAAATTGTACATAAAATAGACTAGAAAAAGAAAAGGAAAATAAATGATTACAATGACTGACAATAAATACAAGTAGAAAATTATATTACAGGGGCGACAGCTCAGAGATATGGTGTTTGCCTTGCACGCTGCTGACCTAGGACAGACTGCAGTTTGATACCCCGGTGTCCCATACGGTCCCCCAAGCCAGAAACCATTACTGAGCATATAGCCAGGAGTAACCCCTGACCATCACCAGGTGTGGCCCAAAAATTTAAAAAAATGGGAAAAGAAAATTATATTATAATGTCCAAACAAAACACAATCATATAAACCAAAGACTTACTGTGAAAAGGCACATGTCAAAAACCTGCAAAAGTACTTCTATTTTTTGGGCCAGAGCAGTGGTGAAGCAGTAGGGTGTTTGCCTTTACGAGGCTAATCTAGGAAGAACTGTGGTTGGATCCCCCAGGGTCCCATATGGTTCCTCAAGCCAGGAGCAAGTTTTTTGGGGTTTTTTTGTTTTGTTTTTTATAGTGGTCAAAGTTAATTACGATTATTTCACAGAACTATTTAAGGCACATAGTGACAATAAATGAGGGGCATTCCCATCCCCCCTAGTGTTGTTTTCCCTCCACCCCTATTCCCAGCATGCATCCCATATCTCCATCCTTTACCCCCCATAATGCTAGTGTAACAGTTCCCCACTTGTGCAGCTTGTTGTAAATCAATTCTGTTGTCGTTGACTATGGGTTTGATGTTCAAGTCTGGTCATTTTTTATTTCCACTAAATATTCATTCCACTGTCTGGTCTTGGTACCATCCGTTTCCCCCCTCAAATTGTGAGGCTGAACAAGATTATTCCAGTAATGTGGCTCTGTTGGAGATATACAAAAAGATAAGGGAGAAAAAAACAATAAAACAAAAACAAAAGCAAAAGGGGAAAAAAAGGAACTAGGAGGGGTCTGTCTAGGCATTATAAATTTCCCTTTAGAAAGAAAGGGGAAAAGAAGAAAAGGATAACAAAACAAAGCAAAGCAAACAAACAAAAAACAAAACAAAACTAAAACCAATAGAGCATTAATAACAAAAATACTAAAAGAACAAAACAAAAACAAAAAAGGACAAAACAAAGCGAAAAAAGAAAAATAAATAAAGACAGTCAAAAAAAAAAAAAGAAAAACAAAACAAAACAAAAAACCCAAACCAGCCAATATTTAAAAAGGTTTGTGTTTTTTCTTTTTCTTTTTTTTTCCTTTCCTTTTCTTTTCTTTTTGCATAGGCACAGTATATATTGGTGAAATTAGAATGAGAATTCCCTTGATTCCCTTGACCTAAGATATACAGGTCCCACCACCCCTTAAAAAGCATACTGCCATGGGAACTACTACGGACACCATCCATGCTCGTTTTCACATTCAAAGTTCTTTTGATGGTGCGGGAAAGTTCCAGTCAGTTGTGGATGATGATATCAGGCCTCTGTAGCTAGAGATCTTGTTATTTGCTTAGGTTATAGGATGAAGGCTAGGAGAGAGATTTTGTTTGTTTGTTCGCTTGTTTGTTTTTGTGGTTCAAGAAGTTCTGTTCCTACCCTGTTGTTGTAATCAATCTTCTGTAATTAGTGGTCTTGGTTTTTGCTCAGATTCTAGAATAGGGCCAAGTATGGAGTCTTTCAGTATGGTTCCAGAAGTTCTGCTCAGTTGCAGTTGTCAAAGTCAGAACTCTGGAACTAGAGATCTTACTTTTTGTAAAAATCCTAGGCCAAAGCCTCAGCTAGGATCTTTCTCATTGGTCCCACAATAGGTTCTGCCCAGTCCATATTTGGCAAGGTCAGTTTTCTATAGTTGGCGATTTGGGTTTTTACATAGAGCGAGGATGTCATGTCTTTTGATTTCATTAGACCGGTTGGTGATAAGATAGGGCAACCCTCTCTTAGATCAAGTTGTTGCCAATTTCTCATGTGAGGTTGTCATATCAAAACTGTTGCGAGTTGGTGCCAGAGTAGTATTAGAAATTTCCCAGGGAGGAATTTGGTTCCTGGTGCTGTTGCTGGGATCTGTGTCAGTTCCACATCTGGGATCTGGGGTTCTGAGTTGGAAGGTCGCTGTTCAATCACTTGAAGAGTAAGTTGGGTCCACATGGCACATGCTTATAGTAGGAGGCTTCCCTGAATTATGAAATGTATAGGTCCTTATCCCTGGTAGATAAGAGTTTGTTTCTGTGTATTAGATTTCCCCTTATTTAGAGTGCCTATGCAAAAGGGAATGGTGCCAAATTATATTGTTGGTGGAACTGGTGGTAAGAATGATAATCTCTGTGCCCTAAGCCAGAAGCAATTTCTGAGTGTAGAGCCAAGAGTAACCTCTGAGCATCACTGTGTGTGGCCCCAAAACAAAACAAAACAAAAACAACAATAAAAGTTCTTATATTTTTCTATGTGAAACAGATATGAACATATATATATATATATATATCTTAAAATGGTGTGCACAATATACACATGGTTAATAATATGTAGCCTTTAAAAATATGAAGCTCAATACACTTAGCTTTATAAACTTAAATAAATGGATTAGGTCTCTAATAACAAGATCTTAATACCAGAACAGATTTACAAAGTACAATGAATATTATTTTCTATAGTGCCTTTTATCAGAAAACATTAAAATCACAAGCCTCAATCATGAGTGTCTGTTGATTTATGTGTAATAACATTTAAAAAAAAGGATAATCACACGAGAGACAGGAGTTATATTACAATGAATAGGGTGCTTGCTTGTTTAACATCATGTTATCCACAGAAATTCTTATACATATTTTTCATATGTTGTTTACTCTTAGTTTACTAGGAGTTATTGTGTGTCTTCCCACCATCAAATTCACATGTTGAAGCCCTAAAATTGCCAGATAGAATGTGATAAAATTTAGAAAAGGAGTCTGGTTAAGAAGTCAAGATGTTCCCATTTTTTTAGACCAGAGGTGTTTATTTTCAATTTCTTCCATATTTTGCTGTGCTAATGCAAACCACAATTGCCACATACAAACACACACACCTCTTTTTTAGTGTATTTACCATTTCTGGAGAAAAAATGGGAGCATAATAAACTTTTGGCTATTGCATTAATGACTTTATTGGTGATACAATAATTTTCAAAAATATAACTGCTAATAAACGCTGTCCCCTTCTTTTTCCATTTTTTAATTCTCCACTAACTTTCTTTTTCTTAATACCTTTGCTTTCTGTCAACCTGAAACATATTATGATCAGTTATGTCAACATTGTGATACATTTTCTTTAAATAAATAATAATAATAACAATAAAAGGAAGTCAAGTCATGGAGTCATTATTACTAAATGATATTAGTACCCTCCTTATAAGGCCATATGAAGTAGCTTTCTCCCTCGCCTCACTCCTATGCCATCTGAAGTCACACAGAAAGAGGTATCTGAAATTGAGGAAGTGGGATTTCATGAAATACAACTCTGATTACCCCTCAACTCCAACTTGAGAGAAGAGTTTCTATAATTATTGGTTCAACATTTTTTTCAGTTCTTTGTTCCAAAGTGAGTAACTTCTTCAGAAAAAGGCAGCATATGTTTGCAATTTAGTCATCCAATTTTTCTTCTAAATTTGGGTTTTAACTTCTTGATTCTGTTCATTTGGTCAAAGCTGGCACTATGGCTTTGAAAACATTGTTATTCTTTAACTTAGCAGTTTACAGAGATCCACATTAAGCAACTCTTGCCCCTATTTCTTTCCAAATTAGGAATTGGAAATTTAGAACAACTATAAGAAGCTGCTGTAAGATAATGAATAGCTTTTTTAATTTAATTTTATTGAAACTATTGTGATCTAGAAAGTCCTTCATACCTGAATTTCAGATATACAGTTAATCAGGGCCATTCCTACAACCAGTGTCAATCTTCTTCCACCAATATTCCCAGAGTACATCCCATACCATCACCCACTGCTCCCTGGCCTGCCAGTATAACAGGCCCATTTAATATTAGGTTGTGAAAGTTTAGGTTTCTTGATTCTATTGTTGTTGACTATGGCTTGGATATTTAGTTCTGTCATTTTTTTCACCACAATACACCTGATAGCACTTGGTCTCTGGTCCCACTCTTTGTTTTTTCTTTTTCTAATTTTATAGAAAAATGCAGAAATGTGAGGAAAAATAGAATAATCTGTGTCCCAAGATCTAAGAAAAAGACAAGAACCCCTATTGTAAAATTTTTAATAAAGGGTGACAGTTTTTTTATAGGTGCAGCAGAAGTTGGGGAAATAGAAGGGGATAATATTTTTATAGCTGCAGCAAAATTTGGGGAAATAGAAAGGAAAAATCTTTGACCCTACGCATGATGCATCCTGCCATAAGACCAACTACAGGCTCTGGGCATACTATGTTTTCTAGCCCCAAAGTCTTTCTTTATGGCTCCACTATAAGTCTTCCTCATTCATAGTTGTTACAGTCAGATTTCTGTAATTAGAGATCTTGGTTTTTGCACAGAACTATGTCAAAGTCAGGGTGTCATGGAGAGATTTCTGGTTTAATCTCACTGTTAGGTAGTGATGCAGGGAAACCTGCCCTGAAAGCAAGTTGTTACTGTCAGACTGTCATGTGAACCCCCTCCAAAGCAAGTCAATACTATGGCAGCATTAGCCTCTTCTGGAGGAATTTCATTCCTGGTGCTGCTGCAGAAAACAAAGTCAGTTCCAAAGATGGGGTCCAAGATTCAGGGGTGAACAGCTGATGTCAATCAACTGAAGCCCAAGTCAAGTCATTATGACAAATGTTCAGGGTGAAAGGTCCCCTGAAATATAAAGTTTATGAGTTCCTATCTCTATGAGATAAGAACTTTTTAATATATGTAAGATTTCACCCCATTTAATGTGTTTATGTAAAAAAGAACAATTCCACATGTTCTACTGGTGGAATAAAAATAACAAGCTAAATAATCCCTATAACCTGGTTTTAACTTGAACTCAGAACCCAACAGAAAGTTATCTACTAAAATTGCTTAAACAAATTCAAAACAGAGATGGGGGAAAATATATCTACATAAGGAAATACACAATAAGAATTATATTTATTAAGAAAATACATCAAAGAAATATAAAAAGAAAAATTATTTTTATTTTATATATAATATATTTTATGCATAATAGTATACATTATATATTTATACATTGTACATATTATATACATATACTATATATTATACATACATATATAATATATTCCATATTGCATATATATTATATATTTATAATATCCCCTTTAGGTATTTTTAAATAGTCTGGGGTGGAAGAAAATACCTAACAAGCTTCAACTTGCACATAGTCTTGTGGAGTCTGAAAAATGGCTCCCAGTAGTCACAGCTGAGCTGAGAATCGTTTAAAAGCCAAATTCCATAGTGAGTAATAGTCCAGAGCAAACGAAGATGTGAAGAAGGGACCACTATGAGCAAATCCACGGCAACAGTAGCAGCAGACCCCACTATAAACATGCCCCTATATGCTGAAATGATCGTTTTAAGTACATGGCATATATATATACATATATATATATGTATATATATATATATGCCATGTACTTTTGTCTTTATTCTTTGAGAAGTCTTAGCAAAGGAATTTAACATTCACCCACATCCAGGATGGATGTTAGATCTATGTCTTGAAGACGTTTCTTTGATAATATTTTACTAGAAAAATATTGAGTAAACATTCCTCCTTTTCTTTTTTAATTCAGCAAGTATGTAAGCCCCTATTTCCTCTAAATTGCTCAAAAATGTTAACAACTCTATATAGCTCTTCTTTTCATTTTTCTATTTTTTCATATACAGCTAAAGTAAATAAGGGAGGTACTTTTGAGATTCCACTCTAAAGACTCCATCTTATACACTGGTTCATTCAATACATTTTCTGTTTTCCACATGACTGCAAAGCAACAGATCACTAAATTCCCTGTCACTCTAACAATAGCCATCTTTCTCCTGCCTCTCATCTCATTTTCTTCACTGTCCATTAGTCTCCATTAGTCTCCTGTATATTTTACTAGCATTAACCAATAGCCTCCTTGAGGATTATTCATTTAGCTTCTAGTCTTAAAGTCTATATTTTAAGGCTTTGTAGTTTCATCTACACCAGACTTCATGATAAAATTATGTGCATATTATTTATTTTTATATATTATATATTTATTTATATTAATATTATATTTACATATTATGACAAACTGCTCCCAAATCTGTTTCTCACACCTCTCATAGCCTTTGTAAGAAGAACTAGAAGGCTGAACTCATTTGGTCTTCTCATTCTCTCCTTATATTCTCTGACTCCCATGATTTCTCATGAAGGACTTAGACTTCTCACATGATGGGATAGGGTTTCCCCAACAAACAAGTGTTCCAAGAGAGAAAAATGAAAATTTACTTGCCATAAACTCTGGCCCCATAGCTGGCAAAAAGCTCTCTTCTATTTGGTATTTATAAAGTTTTTCCAGATTCAAGTTGAAAGAGAGTCTTTGAATTTTAAGAAGAGCAGAAAATGAGTGACTATATTGAATATTCTATCATCATTATGACAACCAAAAATGTCCTTGCCATTGTCCAGAATTCTAGATAAAAAGAGAGCACTAGTGAAATTACTCTTGAGAAGATTTAAACTGAGAAGATTAAGATGATTGTAGAATTACTGTTGCCAAGAGTCTGAGGTCTAATAATGTTCAGTTTCAATGAAAAGGCAGGCTGTTTTCTCTGGGGAAGTGACCACACCCACAGACATAATCGTTATTCTGGATCTAAGAAGGACTTTACAAAATCAATTCTTTCCTCTTGATTCATTTTTAACTGTTTGATTTTTTTTGAGTTTTTTTATTTTTTTATTTTAGGGGGGTGTTTTTGAGGCAGTTTCAAAGGGCCTTTCTTTTTACTGACATATTAAAAGAAACTTCCTGGTTTACTACAGGAATGACTAACCAGTTTCCTATTTATAAAGCAGAGTCTAGCTTTGGGGATCCTTTTAGAATGTTTCTGAAAGGCTGCGAGGAAGCTCCTAGCATTGAGAGTCTTGCACATCTACCACAAACTTTTCTATAGAGATTTTTCTTAACTTTTGTCAATCTGTTCATCTGGAGTAGCGTTGTCTGTGTGCAGCCCGGTGAAAAGTACTTAAACATTGTAGGGATGTGAGCAAAAAAGATGCCGAGGCCCTAAATTTTGTAGAGCCGGAGCTAGAGCTGTACAAGAATTATAGATAAGAGGGGGAGTGCTAAAAAAAGAAAAGAATTATTGATAAGAGGTCATGTCCTCTGCTGAATGTGGAAAAACAGTCAAGGCAGGACTTTTGATATTTCTCTGCCTAAAGACTTCCATAGTTTGTGTTAAAAATGTAGGTTTTCCGGGGGCCGGGCGGTGGCACTGGAGGTAAGGTGCCTGCCTTGCCTGCGCTAACCTAGGACGGACCGCGGTTCGATGCCCCGGTTCCCCATATGGTCCCCCGTGCCTGCCAGGAGCGACTTTTGAGCGAATAGCCAGGAGTAACCCCTGAGCGTCACCGGGTGTGGCCCAAAAACCAAAAAAAAAAAAAAAAAAAATCTAGGTTTTCTAAAAAAAAACACATCAGAAATGTTAATTTTTCTTCTTGAAACTAAGTGGGGTTACATATGGCTGTATAAAGTCAAAAAAAATTCAAAACAGGGGACTACCCAATGTAGATAGCTTTAGGATCTGTGATTAAATATCCTTTTCCTTAGCTATCCATTTATTTAAAATGGATTATTTAAAACTCTTCCTCTCAGTGACTAAGTCTTCTAGTTTGGAGTGCTGTAGCTCTCCCACCACTGAGATGGTCTCTAGTTTATTATTTCCAGTAAGCCATCATTAAACACTGAGGTGGAATTAAATTAAATATTATTTGCATGCTGGGAATTCGCCAAGTTTCCATTCTAGTTGCATATATAATTTGATGGCAATAAATAGTTCTAAACTCCTTACTCGTCCAGGATTACGTGTCTGTTTTTGTGAATCTATTTCTTCTTTTTTGATACTGGTTTATTCTATGTTAATCTCTCAGCCAATATCTTTCCAATGTTATCAAGCCTGCATGATTTATCTGTTATGGAAACTTCATATCCAGAAATGCACCTAAATTACACAGTTGACAGAAATAAAGCAAATGGGAAAATGGTATTATTAGTCAGAATGAGATGAAAGTTGTCTCTATATATTCTTCTAAAAAAGAGCCTTTCACTTTCTTCCATGAACCCTTAATCATATGCTAAGTAATACCAAGCATACTTTTGTCATTAACATTTCCTAATCTCAAACTTATTAGGGTCTTTAAATAGACTATCGGAAGTACAGAAATTTTAATTATTTCTATTTTGATAGTACAGAAACTGATTAAATTTTTTAAACCAAAAGCAGATGAAGTGTTTTTCTTAAAGTCATAAACTGTAACTGTAGTTTTGTAATGCATGAGGATTTTTTTTTCTGTGCCAGTTGGAACTTGGAAGGAAATGGTATAGAGTTACTTGTCTCTCTGTGCAGGTCAAGTTACAATGCTTCTCAAAAACTAATTCAATATTCAGTGTGTGTTGTACAGTAACATCTACAGTGAGAAAGAAAAAGGAAAAGCTGAGCTTGTCAAATGCAATGTCCTCTTTCACGAGGTCAGCCAATCGGAACTGTAGTAGCTAATATCCTCGACAGTGGGAATGTCCTCGAGTGCTGATTCCCTTCTTTCCCAAGAGAGAAAATAAATAACAAGGCAGTGGTTTGGAAATCCAGAAAAGTCACAGCTGGAAACCTGAAGTAAACCATCTTCAGCCCTCAGAATCTAGCATTTTTATCCTTTATTGCTTTGAGACTCCAGTTAAAATAAGGCATTAGCTTTTCAAAGAGTTATAGCTTGATTCCTACCAAAGGACCCCCAAATAAAGATAACTTGATATTTGAATTAAAGTTTTCCAAACACCTTTAAAGTTTAATAACACTATTTAATAGAAATGCCTTTTTTGCCAGCATCATAAAAAACTATTTATTCATAAATATTTTCCAAAATGAAAATAGGTTTACCAAAAAATGTCCCTCGCTGGGGAGGGTAGGGGTGGGAGTGAGGCAGAGAAAAGTCTGCCACCCCCCTGCTTCCTGGGGCGGGGGGAGCATGCAGGGAGAGGCTATAAATGCTTTTTTATGGAGCCAGAGCAATAGTGAGTAGGCACTTTCCCTGCAAGAGGCTCAACCAGGCTTGAGACCCAGCATTCCATATGCCACCCTACCCCAACCACCACCAAAAATAATTCCTAAATGCAGAGCCAGTGTTAACAACCCCTGAGCATCACTGGGTGTACCCCTCAAACTCCAAAAATGCCCGTTTGCTTTCTTTCAGCAAACAATCTTGCATCTTCCTCATCGCATCAAATAAGCTTTTGTGTTATCTGTACTATTCACCTTCCTGCATTATATATTTTAGTTGTGCACACACCCTCTAATAGGTATTAGTTCCCATTTTCCTAATTTTTAAGCTTCCTCCTCACATCTTGCTCAATATAAAGAAGTGAAATTTAGGAGTCTTTCAAAGTATTACTCAACTAGGGTTCAGATCATTAACACAGTGGTAAGATGTTTGCCTTTGCGTATGGAGTGATTTCTGAGCACAGAGCTAGAAGTAAGCACTGAGCTTACTTTGGTGTGGCCCCAAAACAAAAATAAACAAAAAGATTATTCAACTACCCTCTCCTTGCAGGCTGCATCTTACACTTGGTTTCCATTTAAAAGTAAAAAGACACAGAAAGAGAGAGAGAGAGAGAGAGAGAGAGAGAGAGAGAGAGAGAATCCAAATGATGTAATTGTCCAACCTTCTAAATTGTTACAGGCATCAAAATAACTCATCGTGGGCAAGTATATAGTTCAAAGGGCTGGAACACAAGTTTTATATGAGAAACCTTCGACCACCATCCCCAGGCTGGTATTACATGATCTTCTCTAAGAACAGATGATGTTGATAATGACACACTATATTCATTGAATCCTGGATAAATCTTGTGCTCAATGAAGTTAGACCTAATATACAATAAGTAGGGTAAACAGCAAATGGTACAACTAAACCATCATTTTGCCCATTTTCCATGTGTTTTGAACAAGACATGAACATCTTCTTGCCAGAGGAAATCTTTGTATCATATTCTTTCAGTTAAAAATAACATCTAGGAGCAGTGGTGCAAGTGGTAAGGCATCTGCCTTATCTGCACTAGCCTAGGACGGACCACAGCTTGATCCCCCTTCATCCCATATGGTTCCCCAAACCAGGAGCGATTTCTGAGCACATAGCCAGGAGTAACCCTTGAGCATCACTGGCTGTGGCCCAAACACACACACACACACACAAATAAAATAAAATAAAATAAACTTCTCTTGTTTTTTAGTTTAATATTTAGAAATACACTACAGTTTATAAACAATATAAATATGTATATCTTAAAGTATGCAAAATAATAATATAAGATTTCTGCAATAATGGTGCACAATTGTACAACACTTTTCATGTATCTATCACTGTGCTAGGGTTTTCATACACATGAACTCATATGAACCTCACAAAAGAACTGTAGGTATAATGATATACTCAGTTTCTGATAAAAATGGGGACACTGAAGCACACAGAATAACTTTTCCATAATTCTGAAAGCAATAAATACCAACATGTGACTTTAAACTGAGGAAATCTTGATCCCAGGCCCATTTACTTAAACTCCAAGGTTTGCTGCTCAGCTGGCCACTAGAGATAAGCTTCCCTGTGAGCTTAAGATGAATTGAGGTGTGATGCTTTTCCAAGAAAACCATAGAAGAGACCTGGAGAATCTCAATATATTTTTAAAATGACATTCAATTCAAAGGAGAGCAATGGTAAAAGAGAACACATATCAATGATTAGGGAATTTTATGAAACATTCTTCTTTCCTAATGTATGCTTGCTAGAAGGAGACTTAAAATATTACTGAGAATATTGAAAATGTAAAGACATTGTTGGTGGGGCCAGACTGGAGACAGAGCTCAGTGAACAAGAGTGCAGACATCTAGTATGCACAAGACACTACATTAAGTAACAGAGGAATGCATTATATAAATGTTATTTGTTTGAAGATTGGAACGTATGAATCTCATTTTAAATTCAACTTGTAGTGCAATGAACTTGGCTTCACATAAAACCACCTGGGAAGTTCCAATGAAAAAGACAAATGGGAAAAATTCCAATGATCCCACACCAGTAACTTTAGAGTCTCTAGGGTCAGACCCAGACATAGACTTTTTTCCCATATATTCCCTAGTGATTTCAAAGTGAAGCTGTAACTGAGAATGCTGAGAACCACCACATTAGCCTATCCAGTAGATGCAATCACAATCATTAATATTTCTGCCAAAGGCTCTCTCTTGCCTCAGCATTTTCTTTTCTGTTCTCTTATGACAAGATAAATAAAAGATTGTAATTTTCTTAATGTAATAGACTTAATTATTTTATATATCTATCCCTAGAACATTTAGCTGTTTCTAATTCAAAACTGGTAGCCAGGTTCCAAATCTTGGTTCCCATTTTGGACTACTGAAGGTTTTCAGGGCATTAATGTGCATATTAACATGAAAAGATTCGGGCTTTAATGATAGATGCATATAATTTCAAAAATAAGTTTTCCTCCATATTATAACCTTGGGTGAATAATGTACTTCTGAAATCCTGGGTTTTCTTCTTGAAAACAGACACATGTGATGATGTCTGTTTGTGAGAATTTAAAGTAATTGATCAAAGTACACAATACTTTCACCATTCAAATAATGTTGTTGGTTATTGAATATTTCTGACCTCTCATGAAACAATCTTGTTCATCTCCTAACTACAACACTATTGTGAGATATCTGATGAGCTATACTTGTAATTCAAGTTTTTGAAACTCTCCATTTCCTTTAGTAGCAATTTCCCACACTGGACTGTTGAAGTCTTTTTTTGGCTTCATTCTAACAGTTTTCTATTCTTCAGATTTTGTCTCTCATTTTTTCCCATATCCTTGGACTTCCACTTTAAAAGTGATCTTTGCGCTCATTCTTTCCATGTAATTCCTTCCTGTTAGCTTTCTCCTCCCAGTGATTGATCCCACTTTATCCTCTTATGCTTTCAAATGCATAAAATGGGTACTAAAACTCTTTTTATTCTGGCTTTTTTACTTAGCTTTTACTTTGAAGATTAAGGCTATAAATCCCATGAGTATTTCATGTGGAGCACTTCTCAGCCTTCATTTACTGAAGTAGATGTAATAACTGGCCAAAAGAAAAAGTTGTAATAAAATAAACTCAATAAAGATAATGGAGGCAGACCATACTAAATAGACCTAAATTTATGATATTTTTGATGAATTAAAATGTTATAGATTTGCAAGTTTCCTTTTTTATCTCACCTTTCTTAATCTCCTATCTTTCCTCAGTTCTTTTTAGCATCATTCTTTGCACCTATCCTCTACAGGCCTCCTATTTAAAATCCACCAGCACTTCACATTCTCTCTTTTAAGTGCTTTGCTTTCACTTTCATCAAGTGTATTGAGACTGAAAGCATTTACTCAATGTGTCCCTCTTAGGTAACTCTAAATATCACAACCATGCATCCATTTTAAGCATTACAGCTAATGCATCTTGTTTTTCATTTCCCCCATATTTCTAGTAATGGCTGTAAATGTCATCCTTTCACTGCAGAATGCAGTTCTATGGTAAGATCGGTTTAATTCTGGTAACTTCCTTTCACCAACCCACCCATGGAGAAACAGATGCCAATAATGTTGGCATTTGAATTTCTAGATATTATGAATGATAGAAATTAACTCATATTCACTGTTTTGATATTCACTATTACATCATCAGCCTATATTATGTATTTTGTTCATTAATCTTGTTTCCAACAATTGAATTAACCACCTTTCCCTAGAGTCTTGGTTTTTAACATAATTTGTAGCTTTCTTTTGGTCATTTTCTTTCTGAGTCATCCTGTCAATTAAACTTCAAAAATCATCTGAACTATTCTCTATGTTTTTTTTTAAATCTCTTTCCTTGGAGGATAGAAATATATATATATATATGTTATATTTTATACTATTCACCCATAGTATTTATATATATGTCAATATATTATATATTACAAACTATGTATTATATGTAAGCTATACTAATAGAAAAATATACCTCAAATTATACTTTCTACATAATTTTTGAGTTTATGTCTATTGCTAATTAGCAACTGAGCCTTTCAAACAGGTAAGTATTCATTCTACTAATGCTCTTTAATCTCTGAAAGATTATAAATCTTCACTAGTATAAGATTTTTATTTCTGGGGCCAGAGCAATAACACAGCCAGTAGGATATTTTCTTTGCACAAGACCAACCCAGGTTCCATCCCTGGCATCTCATAATGTCTCACCAATAGTAATTTCTGAGCACAGAGTCAAAAACAAGAAAAAAGTTGTTATTCCTGATAAATTTTAGATGCATTGATAAAATAAAGCTTTAGCATTTAGGGTTTAATTAATTTTCTCAAGATTACTTGTTTTTCCCAGAAGTTCTATAAAATGCACTCTTCCCAGAATACACAACACTAAATATGTTCCTTATAGCTGTGTGACACCAATATTTTGAATAATAGAGAAAAGCAATGAAGGTACTGAATAGGAGATTCTAAGGTATTCAAAATAATTTCCAATTAGGTGTTAGACAGATAATAAAGCAGATAATATACTTGCCTTGTTAAATAACTGATGTGGATTGGTTCCCCACCCCAGCACTATGTATGATTCTCTGAGTCCCATAAGGTGTGACCCTTGAGCATAGAACCAGAAGTAAGCCCTGCCCATAGCAAGATATTATCTAATTATTTTAATGCCAATTATAAATTAGCATGTTAACATATTTGAATGCATTGAAACTTTTTTCTTTGGCTTTAGGACCACACTCTGTGGAGCTCTGGGCTTACTTCTGGCTGTGTTCAGAGATTACTCCTGGCAGGTGGGCTCTAGGGACTATACGGGGTGCCTAGGTTTGAATTCAGCTTGGTGAGTAAAATGCAAACTCCCTACACTCTGTAAAACCATTGGGCCAGAAATAAACATTTTTAATTACAAAAGCTATGCTATCAAATATAGGACTAGGCATGCATAAGAATGCAAAAAAAAATGCAAACTAAATGAATTAAGTTATGTTGTTCCAGTTAAAATGAATTCTTATGAGAAAAATTAGCATGCATACAACAAAGCTGGGATCAGATTATGAACAATAAATCTCCTACAAACAATATAAAGATTCTTGAAGTCATAAAACTTAATTGTTGAAGAAATAAACTGGGCTAGAGAAATAGCACAGCAGGTTGGGCACTTGCCTTGCATGTGGCCTATTTGAGTTTAATCACTAGCACCAGTTATAACCCTCTGAGCATTGACAGGAATGTTCCCTGAGTGCAGAGCCCAGAAGTACAACTAGAATGTGAGCAAAAATATATATTTTTTATTAAAATATAAAATTTAGATAAATAAACCCAGGAGACTCTATTCTCTATTCTTCCAAATACATGTTAGGAGAGAAAAGCAGAGTTTCCATGCTGAAGAGTGGATTGGAGACAAGAGATTCATTCCTAAATCTATTCTCCTCATCCCTGTAGACTTTTTTGCAGTTTCTTGGTTTAATCCATTGGTTTATTTGCAAGTGAGGACACTCAAACCTGAGTAGTCTTAATTTCTTGCCCAAGGACAAATTGCTAATTAAAATGTAGCAAAACAGGAACTGATGCCTCTAGGTTTCTGGTCTAGTTCTCATAATGTCTTCTTCTTCCTCTTCATTACTGAAAATCTTACCCTGAAAGGCAGTAGTTGAATATCTTAATCTGCAGTTCAAAATTGTGAAGTGTGCATTCCATGAAGCATAGACAAGGCTCATCACTGCCTGCATACTTTCTATATTTATGTACTCTTGCATTTTGTTTCTTTAATACTAACAACAGTTAGCATCAAATGGTTTAGAAAGCAAAGTATAACAGAGAACTCTGTGGTCTTACATTTAGGGTAAACTGTGACTATAACTATGACAGCAAAGATAGTATTATGTAAACATTTCTATAAAGCCATTAATGTGTTTATATTTAGGCAAACTTTAATGAATTTAAGTAAATATTCTTTTTAAACATATAATAATATCCACCTTAGGTATAACAATCAATCAATAAGCAAATCGATATGAAGGGAATTTCTTGAGATTTCAAAAGAATCTCTGGAAAATATTTAATAGTGTTTACAAAACTTGACAAAAACTTTAGTGTTGATCCTTCTGACCCAGGCCCGAGTGGAGGCCCGAGTGGAGAGCAGACCTGGTGAGTCCTTGCTCCCAGCCTGGGCACCTTTGGTCCGCAAGCGGCCACCCCTCCCAGCGCCTCATCCTGTGACCCCAGACCTGAATGGAGAGTGGACCTGGTGAGTCCCTGCTCCCAGCTTGGGTGTCTTGGGTCCGCCTGCCACTGCCCTTCCCAGCACCTCATCCCTGTGACCGCAGGAGAGGGACTGAGGTAAGAGAGAGCCCGCTAGAGGGCAGGAGAAGGGACCTAAGAGCACTGTAGGTGAGTGGCGAGGTGAGGGAAAACGCGCCGGAGAGGCAGCGGATGGGAAAGTGGTACCGGGAAAGTCACGGGGCGGGGTGGGGGGTGGGGGGGTCTTTGGAGGGTCACCATAACAGGTACCCCCGAGGACCCTGAGACCTGAGGGGGAGGCCAGTGGAAGCTTGGAATCTTTCGCCAAGCAGCCACCATGCCATAGGCAGTCCGGGGAGTCAGAGAACGAGGAGGAGCAGTGACTGAAGGCCAAAAAGGAAGCGCAGGCTGACCCCAAGTGAGGGAGGTGACCCATCTAGACACAAGGGCGTCCTTTGCCACTGTGGCCAGGAGTGGAACTACACTGTCTCACAGAAAAGAAAGGTGATCCTCCAAGCTGGTTTAGACTACTGGGGAGGGCCAAGCGAAGAGATCCAGCCCCAATACTCAAGTGGCAAAAGTAATCTGACTCTGAAGGCACTGCACCTTAAGTCACACTAATATAAGCAAAGAAATATGGGTAGATATAAGAAGACCCCAAGTCCAGGGGATATGGAAAGTATCCCTAATAAATTTCCAAGTACTCCAAAATGCACAGACCAAACAGAAGAAGATCTTAAAATAGCCATGAAGAATGAAATGCAAACCATATTAAAAGAAATACAAGAAACACTAGCTATCGAATACAGGTAATCCATGGACAAAAAGATCAACCAACTAAAAGAAGAATTGTTACAAAACATGAGAGACTCCATGCAAACAGAATTAAAGGAATTACATACAACCATAGAAAGCCAGAAGAACAGAATCGCACAGCTTGAGAATCATATAGAACAACTCAAAGATAAAATGCAAACAAAAGACAACAATGAAGCCAACAGAGAAATAGAAGGTAAAGCAGTGGTAGCAAAAGTCCAGTATCTAATAAACAAAGACAAAAGAAACAATCTAAGAATTGTATTTATACCAGAAGGGGAAAAAAAGGGAAAGGAGAAGAACAGTTAGTCAGAGAGATAATAGCGGAGAACTTTCCCACCCTCTGGAAAAACACATCTGAGCGAATCCAGGAGGTGAGAAGAATCCACAACAATATAGACCCTAACAAACCAACACCAAGACACATAGTAATACAAATGGCAAGAAGCAAGGAGAAAGGCGACCTACTTAAAGCAATAAGGGAGAAAAAAGTCCTCACATACAAAGGAAGGAACATTAGAATCAAATTAGATCTCCCATATGAAATCCTCCAAGCAAGAAGACAGTGGAACAACATATTTAAACGACTGAATGAAAATAATGCTCAACCTAGAGTCCACTATCCAGCAAAACTCTCATTCACATGGGAAGGAAGATTAAAATCATTCTCAAACAAAAATGAACTCGCATTATTTGTGCAAACAAAACAGATCCTAAATGACCTACTCAGAGACGAATTACACAATCCAAACCCCCGATTGTAACAAAAACCACCCTAAACAACATAACTACACAACAGACATCTCTGTCAATAATCTCCTTAAATATTAATGGTCTAAACTCTCCCATTAAAAGACACAGAATAGAGAACTGGATTAGAAAACATAAACCAGATATTTGCTGCCTACAAGAAACATAAATATAAGTACAGGATAGACACAGGCTTAGAATAAAAGGATGGAAATCAATTATCCAGGCCAATGGACATAAAAAAAAGCAGGGATGGCCATTCTGATATCAGACCAAATTGCATTCAACCTAAGGAAAGTGATCAGAGACAAAGCGGGTCACTACTTACTGATCATGGGTACATTAGACCAAGAAGTGCTAACACTGGTTAATATCTACACACCTAATGCAGAGTCAGCAAAATACATGTACAGCAACAGCTTACAAAACTGGAGAAACACATGAAAGGGAATGTGATAGTAATTAGAGATTTTAATACCCCACTATCATCACTAGACAGATCCACCAGACAGAAAACCAACAAAGAAATAAGAGACCTAAATGGAACACTAGAAGAACTAGGACGAATAGACCCTCCACCCACAGAAAGTAGAATACATATTCTTCTCAAGTCCACATGGAACCTTCTCCAGAATAGATGACACCTTAGGATGCAAATCTAACCTGCATAAGATCACAAAGGTAAGGATCATAAGAAGCATTCTGTCAGATCACTATGCAACAGAGGTCAAAACTGACTGTAAAAAGAAGCAATGGAGAAAATCCAACACCTGGAGATTAAACAACATGTTGCTCAAAAATAGCTGGGTCAAAGAGGTACTCAAGGAAGAAATAAAAAGATTTCTTGAGACAAATGATAATGAAGAAACAACTTGTCAAAAATATGGGACACAGCAAAAGCAGTAATCAGGGGAAAACTCATAGCAATACAATCCTATATCAGGAAAGAGGAAAATCACAAAATTAACAGATTAAAGGACCACCTTAAGGAGCTGGAACAACAGCAACAAAGAAACCAAAATACAACCAGAAGACAGGAAATAATAAAAACCAGAGCTGAAATAAACAACATAGAAACTAAGAAAACAATACAGAAAATCATTGAGACCAAGAGTTGATTTTTTGAAAGAATAAACAAGATAGACAAACCAAAGGCAAGACTCACCAAAAAAAAAAAAAAAGAGGGAAAACACCCAAATAAGCAGGATCACAAATGAAAGCAGAGAGATTACAACAGAACCCCAAGAAATCCAACATATCATGAAGGCATATTACGAACAACTATACTCAATTAGGCTAGAGAACCCAGAAGAAAATGACAGATTTTTGGAAAAATACCAGCTTCCAAGACTAGAAAAGGAGGATTTAGAAAGCCTAAACAGGCCAATCACTTTAGAGGAAATTGAAACAGTAATTAAGAAACTTCCCAAGAACAAAAGTTCAGGCCCAGGTGGGTTTACAGGTGAATTCTATCAAACTTTCCAAGAAGAATTACTTCCACTGATTCATGGGCTCTTTCAAATCATTGAAAAGACAGGAATCCTCCCCAATTCCTTCTATGAGGCAAATATCACTCTGATTCCCAAAGAGGGCAAAGATGCAACCAGGAAAGGAAACTACAGACCAATCTCACTAATGAACATAGACGCAAAAATACTCAACAAAATATTAGCGAACTGAATACAGCACTACATCAAAAAGATTATACACCACGACCAAGTTGGCTTCATCCCAGGGATGCAAGGATGGTTCAACATACGCAAATCAATCAACATCATAAACCACATCAATAATAAAAAAGAAAAAAATCCACATGATCATATCAATCAATGCAGAGAAGGCATTTGACAAAATCCAACACCCATTCATGCTGAAAACACTAAGCAAAATAGGTCTGGAAGGAACCTTTCTCAAGATAGTTACAGCTATCTATGAAAAGCCCACAGCCAACATTATCCTTAATGATGAAAAACTGAAAGCATTTCCACTAAGGTCAGGAACCAGGCAAGGATGTCCACTTTCTCCATTCTTATTCAACATAGTCCTAGAAGTCCTAGCAATAGCAATCAGACAAGAGAAGGGAATCAAAGGAATTCAAATAGGGAAAGAGGAACTCAAACTATCTCTTTTTGCACATGGCATGATGATATACATGGAAAACCCTAAAGAGTCCACAGTAAAGCTCTTAGAAACAATAAAACAATACAGCAAAGTGGCTGGTTACAAAGTAAATACACAAAAGACAGTAGCATTTCTTTATACAAATAATGAAGTAGATGAGAGAGAAATTAAGACTACAATTCCATTTAAAATAGTACCAAAAACATCAAGTATCTAGGAATCAACCTTACACGGGAAGTGAAGGACTCACATCAGGCAAACTTCAAAATACTTGAGAAAAAAATTGAAGAAGATCTGGTGAAATGGAAGAACATCCCATGCTCATGGGTAGGTAGAATCAACATAATCAAAATGACCATCCTACCCAAACTCCTATATAGATTCAATGCAATCCCAATTCAAATTCAGACATCATTCTTCAAAGAATTAGAACAATCATAAAATTTATCTAGAACCACAAAAGACCCAGGATAGCCAAACAAATACTAAAAAACAGGAAGCTGGGTGGAATAACCTTACCTAATCTGAAGCTATACTATAAAGCCATAGTGATCTATGGTACTGGTACTGGTTCAAGGGCAGAGCCTCAGACCAGTGGGTTAGAACAGAATTCCCAAACATAAGCCCCCAGATATACAGTCAACTGATATTCGACAAAAGAGCCAAGAACTTGAAATGGGACAAAGAAAGTCTTCTCAACAAATGGTGTTGGTACAACTGGAAAACCACATGCAAGAAACTCAAAATTAACCCATACCTCACTCCTTATACAAAAATCAACTCAAAATGGATCAAAGACCTCGAAATTAGACCCGAATCTATAAAGTTTATAGAGAATAAAATAGGTAGAACACTCGAAGACCTATATATCAATAAGATCTTCGAGAATGGAGCACCAATGGCAAGAACTCTAACAGCAAACATAAACAAGTGGGACTACATCAAACTAAAAAGCTTCTGCATGGCAAAAGAAGCCCTATCTAACACAAGAAGACAGTTAACTGACTGGGAAAAATCTTTTCACCCATAATATCAGATAAAGGACTGATATCCAGAATTTACAAAACACTCAGAAAACTAAGCCTCCCCAAACCAAATAAAGCCATAAAAAATGGGAAGATGAAATGAATAGACACTTCTCTGAAGAAGACCAAAAGATGGCCAACAAACACATGAAAACATGCTCACCTTCACTCATCATTAGGGAAATCCAAATAAAGACAACAATGCGATACCACCTTACTCCAGTGAGAATGGCTCACATCAAAAACAATAGGAACAATCTATGTTGGTGGGGATGCGGCATGAAAGGAACTCTCATCCATTGCTGGTAGGAATGTCCCCTAGTCCAACCTCTATGGAGAATAGTCCGGAGAGTGCTGCTCAACGAACTCGAACTCAAAATTGAGCTACCATTTGACCCAGCAATTGCTCTCCTAGGTATCTACCCTCAAGATGGAAGAACATTCATTCCAAAGTATATGTGCACACCACTATTCATAGCAGCAATAAGTGTAATAGTCAAGTCTTGGAACCAACCTCAATGTTCAACAACAGATGAATGGATCATTAAGATGTGGTATCTATACACAATGGAATACTACATGGCAGTCAGAAATGATACAATCACAGACTTTGCAGCAACGTGGATGGACCCAGAACACATTATATTAAAAGAAGTATGCCAGAAGATGAAAGATAAACACAGAATGATAGCACTATTCTGAAGTAGCTAGAACATACACCTTATATACAACAAATACTCAGGGCAGAAACTCCAAACACTCTAACAGTCAACATATACCGGAGAGCAGCACCCAAAACATATGAAAGAGGATCAACACAAACTCCGGACTATGCATTATGCCACACACACACACACACACACACACACATACACACACACACACA